>PVLA01002846.1:0-243656 GCA_004027455.1 Hydrochoerus hydrochaeris
GGATAAAGAAAACTACCAAGAACAAATGCTGGAGAGGCTGCGGAGAAAAAGGAACTCTTCTGCACTGTTGGTGGGAGTGCACACTGGTGCAACCACTGTGGGGGTCAGTCTGGAGGTTCCTCAAAAAGCTGGGATTGGAAGTCCCATTTGACCCAGGTATTCCACTTCTGGGCATATTGCCAGAAGAACTGAAAACATCGTACCTCAGTGATACATGTGCACCCATGTTTATATCAGCAGAATTTGTAATAGCAAGATCTTGAACACAACCTAAAGGCCCATCAACTGAGGAATGAATAAAAAAGATATGGTATTTTTATATGATGGTATATGTGGTATTTTTATATGAAGAATACAATGCATTATGCCAGCCATTGCTTTTTACTATCATCTTGCTTTGAAGTCCTCCCATGCTTTTGTTCTTCTGTTTCCATTGGTTCTATCATGTTGTCTTTTTGGATTTTAATGTATGATAGTATAAACAAAAGTTTTAAGGAAAATTAGATAGTATAGTATCCATTTTTCAATTTCTGTTATTTGGTTTTGAATGTCCTGTAATACTTTCTTTCTCTTGAATGGTTTTTTAGTGTTTTGTTATGTTTGATATTATTGTGTGTGAAGGTATGTTCAACTGTTTCAAAGAAAAGAGACATTATGGTAGCTATTGTTAATATCCGGTTGTTTTGTTGTGAAGTGTTGTGTTGCTTGCATTGTTGTGTTCCCATTTGCTTTGTTCTGTTCTCTTTTGTTTTATTCGCTTTAAAATAAAAAATAAAAAGAACATGTGTTCTGCTATTGTAACATAAAACTCTGTAGATATTTACTAAATCCATTTTTTCTGTGATAATAGGTTAACACTGAAGTCTCTTTCTTTCTTTCTTTCTTTCTTTCTTTCTTTCATTCATTCATTCTTTCTTTTTTTGGTTTCAATTTGACTTGTTTGTGAGAGCAAGATGTTGGTTGATGCCCTGCCCATGATTTTGTTGATGTGTTTCTCTGTTTATGTAAATGTGTTTGTTTTATGAAGTTGGTTTTACCAACATTGGGCAGGTATATATTTACTATGGTTATCTCTTCTTGCAACACTGTTCCCTTCACCACTATATTCTGGTTGCCTTTTGTCTTCTGCCCAGTTTTGATTTAAAGTCAGTTTTGTCAGTGGTAACTATTAACTATTCCTCCTTGCTTTGGGGCTCCAGGTGCTTGGATTATCATTTCTGTCTCATATGTCTTTGTGGGTGTGATATGTCTCTTTAAGAAACATGTAGATGAGTTTTGTTTTTTGTTAAAATCTACCCATCTAAGGGCTGGTGATTTAGCTCAGTGTCTCAAGTGCTTGTCTGCTAAGCACGAGGTCGTGAGTTTGATCCCCGATACCGAAAATAAAAATATAAAATAAAATGCAATCTACCAGTCTGTAACATTAAGACAATTTATATGAATATTATTATTGAAAGTTATATACTCATTTCTGCTGTTATGTTTTTCCAGTGCTTGATTCTTGTTTCTTACTCATTTACTCTTCCAGTGAGGTTTATTTTTTCTTTTGGCATCATGAAAAGTAATATTCCCCTCATTAAACCGTAAGTGTTTTCTGCAGTTCTGGCTTGGTGGTCTTGAATTTCTTTGTCCTTAACATGGAAGTAGATCTTTATTTTTCCTTTGATTTTGAAGAATAATTTTTCAGAATATAACAATCTAGTTTGACAGTTATTTTCATATAGAGCATTAAAAACTTCACTGTAAACACTCCCACACTTTAAGGTTTCTGTTGAAAAATCCACTGTTACTGTGATAGATTCAGCCTTATAAGGAATTTAGCACTTCTTCCCAGCAGCTTTCAGTATTCTCTCTATGTTCTAGGTTTCTGCCGTGTTCATTCGGTATGATACATTTTGGAGATATTATTTTCTTGTAATGTCTATTGCGGTTCTAAATGTTCCCTCTACCTGTGTATCTATTACATTTTCCAGATTTCAGAATTTTTTGTAAAAATTTCAGTAAATAAATATTTTTATGCCATTGGTTCCTACTTTGATTGCCTTGTTCAGTCTAGTGGTTCTTTTAGAATTATCTAGGAGCTCATAGGTGATCTTTTGATTGATTACTGCTGCTGTTATTGTTATTTTCAGTATTACTGACTGAATATTCTGCTGTGTCCATCTTGTTTTCATGTCCTAATGTTGCTTCTTCTGGCTCAAGATTTTCAGTTAAATTTATTTGACCTATTGAATTTTCTTTTCTAGAATTTCTTTTTCATAACTTCTATTTCTTTTAAAAAATTTTCTACTCTTTCACCAATCCAAGAAGACATAGAAATAGTAATATAGGTTAGACTAGGAAATAAAAGGAAAAATGTTTGAAAGGAAAAAATAAAAACAAAGTGAAAGAGATACATCAATAATACTCTCATACCATGTGGTTTGAGAGGTTAAATGAGGGGTAAGAAAGAGAAAAAAAGGGAAGGAAACATAAGTAGAAGTAGAAAAAGATATACAAAATTTGGATCCAGATAATAGACTACACGAAACAGAAATAACAACTATCTTTGTAATTTTTGGTCTTTGTAATCTTTGAGTCGTAGAAGACCCAAGAAACAGTGCTTGGTGAGAGAGATCCAATAAAATAAAAGGTAAGATCTATCGAAGCAAAAACAGTAATTAATATTCACACACTGTACCCCACATACTCAATTCTTTTTAATTTTATTTTCAAGAGAATAAAGCCAAACAACTAAAACAGAATAAAGCCAATTAAAACAAAACAGTCAATGTAATACAGGATTTCAAAACAGGATAATAGGTAATCAATAATGATTACCAAAATGCCTCTTGTTATCTTCAAAATTGCTGCCCATATCATCAGGCATAATAAAATCAAATAAAACATAACAATAAAACCAATCAAAACAGCATATTGAAGAAAACAAAACAATAAAACAGAACAAAACAGTAAAAACAACATTGGCTTTCAAAAACAAGACAAGAAAATCCTATATATTTGCTATATTGCATATTGTTTGTTACCCTCTAAATAGAGGTCCAGTCTACTAACTTTAGGCCTGCAAAGGCAGTCACACAAGAATGAAATTGTTTTTATATCTCAGTTGTTATCAATTCAGCCTGTAATTCTTCAAATCAGCTGGTTGCTTTTGGAAGTGGGGGGCTTCTTCTTGTCTCCCAGCCCATGTACCACCTGTCTTATGGGAAGGGCGAAATAGCTTCTTGTTTTTCTTTCTGGCCCTTATGGCTGCTGCTGGCTCACAGGAAGAGTGAAACTGTTGCACACACTCAATTCTAACAGAGGGTTGTTGTGATATAATAGAAACTTGGGAAATAGAAAAATTTCCAGAAAAAATGTAAGCTGTTAAATTGGACTCAGAAGAAATAGTTTCAGTAGTACTAAAAATTTTTTTAAAGTAGGATTTTTAAAAATATCCTAACACAAACCCTAAATAATTTTGTTTGTAATTCTAACATTCTTTCAAAGTCTTACTTTCCAAAGTGTATAAACAATTTTTCAGAGAAGAGAAAGTAGATGGAAGGAGAGCAATTCAGGAAGGTTAAAAATGCATCTTTTTTTTATCTTAAAATTCCTAAATAAACTTGTTAGGCCAAATCCAAATGTTAAAAATAGTGATACACTCTTACCAAGTAGTTCATCTTGGGAACACAAAGATAGTTTAATATTTAAAATTCACAAGGTGAAGCCCTATGCTGTTCATCTACACTTGGACATTTCTAGCTATATCTCCAGTGTTGGCTTCTTCTCAGAACCATCTTCCAGAAATCTCTGAATTCACAGCCTGATCTAGAGTTTAGACCCTTCCACTTATTCCTGATGGAAGAGACAGAATCCTTCCCCTACCCCAAGGGCCTAAGGAACCCACAGAAGTGGCAGCATTGCTGTGGCCTCTCATAAAGGCCTTACTGACCAAATTATAAGTTGGTGGAAAGTTATGCAATTACTGTATTGAAAGCAAATAAGTAGTAGTGTCTTTGGTTTTATAAAGACATATATTTCACATAATCAGATAAGAAGGAAAGGAAACAGTCTTTGGAGTCAGGCAGATTTGGGATTGGGTCCTAGCTCCCTTCTGTGTGTGAGATCTTGGCATATCATTAGCCTTTCTGAGCAATACAAACATGCTGTTGACCATTACAGTTCTGAGGCAGTTTGCCTCACAGCTCCAAGTGATGGGCACAGCTGGGTAAGCTCAGAAACAGAATCAAGGGGAATCTACCCAGGGTTCGATCTACCCCTTTCCTCAGGCTTTTAGTGTCCCAATGCATGTCTAGTTTTATGACTGTTAGGTGCAGCATTCCAGCAATTCAAATAATTAGATTGTGTCTCATATTACCTGTTTTAGTCATATAAGTAGTTCTGTTCTCCTCTGAATGTAAGTCAAAAGCCAATCAGAAGCTAGTGATTGCCTTGGTGTCCTTAGTCATAGCAGAGGTACCAGCAGTGAATGGCTGGCTGTTATCATGAAGAATTCTGGTCTTGGGTACTAGAGGTAGAGTGCAGAGGCATAAGACAGTTTGCAAACATCTTCTGAGTGGTCTGAGTTTCTGCTGAAACAATCAAGAAGGAGCTGTCATCTGAAGAGCCTTACATTACTAACATAATTGTAAGGTGGTCCTTCATATGATTTTAAATTGGGTTTGTGCTTCATCAATAAGCTTTTTGACAAGAAGCGTCCATCACAGTGGCTCTCATTTGCCACAGCAGAATAGAAAATGAAGTATCCCAATAATTGCATTATAGTTTCCTCTTGTGGACAAGAAAGCAATGTGGCATAATTAGGTTTGATTGGAGTGCATGTTTCCGGTAAGATCTGAAATTAATGATGTTGCTATAGTGACACATCTGTGGCCACCAGTGCGTGAAACATAAAGTAATTCATTCGACAAGAATAGACATCTGTTAACTGCCAGGATGTGAGGCATATTGACACTGACCAGAAATACTAGACATTATGTGATAAATGAACAAATGATGCTGAAACAGGAGGACAGATAATTTGTACTTAATCTGCTGGGAGAACTTTAATCTTCTCACTGGTTGCATTTGACAGTACCATTGTTTAAAGAACAGTGCTGCAGAGAACTCATAAATTTTAAAACTTAACTCAGAGTGCAGCCTATTAAAGCAATACATTAATTCCTTTGTTAGAGAGTTTTTATCTTAATGTAGAACAAAGCCATTACTAAAACAACAGGTTTTTTCGGACTCACATTTTAATTATAGCCTCCATTACCCAAAATTCCACGTTAGCCAAATTTGAATCACATGTAAGCATGATTCCATGCTGAAAGAGTACAAGTCACAGGACATCATCATCATGAGGGAAATGCTGTTTTCAGAGTTTGTAAGAGAAATGAAGCATAAGTTTGTGTACTAGTTAAATGTATACAAGGCTTGCAGAACTCACTAGTGTTTATTAATATCTGTGACACTAGAGTACATCTGGTCTGTACTATATAGTAATAATAATGAGTATTCACTTTCAGTGAACATGTACACTCTTACTGGTACAGTTTTTACTAAAATGTATGCTTGTATATGAATGATATAATTAACAATTTGGGAGTATGTGGATTTCTTGAGATACTTAGCACTTGGTAGTAGCTGAACAAATTCTCATAGTACTAGGAATCATAATCTTTTGAGAAAGCCTAATGTACATAAATGTGATTAAATATTAATATGACTACATTAAATATTGTCAAATATTTTGAAAACCAATGCACACTTTAAAGTTTGATGAGTCAGTCTTATCACTGGTGAAGTTTTGTTTCCATTTATTCATGGTAAAATGTAAGTAAGTGTGTGTTCGGTATAACTATTAATTATACGTGCTTATTACTTTCCCTAGCTAGAATCTTCACAAGAAATTATTCTACTCTGAGTAAACTGTTTGCCTCTAAGTTGTAGGCAGAGTTACCTTTGTTTATATATTACAGCCACCTGCTTCCTGTTTCATTGTGGCCTGGTAAAATCTTGGTGTAGGACCAAATCACTGCCTGGTATCATCTGATGAAAAGTTCTATATCTGCTCCAGTGTCTTCTCTGCTCAGTCATAGAGTATATCTATTGCCACCCTGAGAATAATGCCTGCAGCACTTTTTCCTTAGAAATCAATTTCTTCTTTGTCCGTGTTGCTCATTACAGTTCAAAAAATCTTTGCTGTATTAAAGAGCCTATCCTTCAGAAATCATAAGTAAACCTATTGTTACAGGAACTTTATATCATAATCAAAACTACTGTCATTGTCTTTGATCTGGTGGCTATCTTACCATCTGATGTTTAAATTAGTTCCTCTCAAAGTTTCCAGTGCAAAGGCCTACTGATTTCTACCATGTTAAAATAAAATTTGGAGAAATCATCAACTGACTGAGCTCATGAAAAGCATTTGAGATAAGACTTGAAAAATTATTTTCTATTACTGACTCTTAACTGATTTACCCTTGCTACATTGTCTACTACTATACACACAGGTAAAGAAAGTCTGAAATTATTAAGTTATGAAGTAAAACACATCATTAAGTATTTTCAGGATTCCTCTTGGAATGTGAAGAAACTGTCCCTCACCCAAAGGAATGTCTACATATATATTCCAGGTTCATTAACCATACAAGGCATCAGTATACTTGATTCAAATGGCAAAATTACAAAGCCAATATTTCATTGCTTATTTCATGAGAAGTATTAGTCATTTATTTGAATATATCAGTTTAAGTTGTTTATGATTTATTAGCAACTTAGAAATTTTGTAACATACCGTTATTATACAATTACCTGATTCAAATGAGAAACTGTGGGATGTAGCTCTGTCTTAGATAGTGTTTGGCATAGCTATTATACAGCTCTAGTTTAACATCTAAGTTTAACACATTCTAATGCTGGGTGTGGTGATTGATTCCTGGAATCCTAGCACCCTGGGAGACTGAGGCATAAAGATTGCAAGTTGAGGCCCAACCTGGCCAACTTAATGAGACCCTGTTTCTAAATTTAAAAAATTTAAAGGGACAGGGATATAGCTCAGTGTGAAGACCCTGGATTCAGTCAGGCCCCAGTATCACATGACAAATAAACATTTTCATTGCCATAAAAAGCAATCCTGTACTCATTGCAGTCATTCTTTTCATTTCCCCTTCAATTAGCCCCAGAAAAGCCCTAATTTGCTTTTGCATCTGTAGAGATATTTCACATGAATAGAATCATACAAGTCCTGTGTACCTGAATTCTTTTATTGACCAAGGTGTTTTTCAGGTTTATCCAAACTGTAGCATGTATCAGTGCTTCGTTACATTTTATTGCTAAATAATGTTCCATTGTTGAATATAGCATATTGTATTTTCAGTTTATGGGTGGATGGACATTTGGATTATTCTTTTTTGTCTGTACGGTTAGTGTTGCTGTGAACATTCCAAGTACTAACCAAAGCAAGGAAAAGGAAGTGGCATCCATATTGTAAAGGAAAGTAAAGATATTTGTGTTTGACACGGGTTTGCATATAGGAAATCCAAAGGAGTTCCTCGAAAATCTATTAATAAACAAGGTTAGTAAGATTACAGGATACAAAAATGGATTTTATATGTATACACCAACATTGAGCAATCATCAAATAAATTAAGAAAGCATTTCCATTTATAAGGGCATCCAAAAATAAAATACTTCTTATTTTTAAGGCAGAAACCAAACTACCTAAATTGATCTACAGAATCAGTCCTATCACTTGAGTTAAAATTCCAGTTATGTTTGCAAAATTGACGAGCTGATCCTAAAATTTATACAGAGATGCCAGAAGGAGCCTGTATAGCTAAAACAATCCTGAAAAAAGTTCAGTAGACTCTCATTTGCCCTTAACTACATTTCTTCATTTTATACTTGATCTTGCCAAAAAGATGACCTGACCTGGGTGTGGTGGCACATGCCTGTAATCCCAGCACTCGGCAGTCTGAGGCAGGATTGCTGTGAGTTCAAGACCAGTCTGGCCTACAAAGTGAGTTCAAGGCCAGTCTGAACTACATAGTGAAGCCCTGTCTCAAAAAGACCAAAAAGTTGAGGTGTGATCTCTCTAATTTAAAAACTTATTATATAGCCTTCAAGACTAGATAAGTATAGACACATAGATTGATGCAGTAGAAGCGAGAGGCCATAAATAAATCAACATACATGGTCAACAGGCTTTCAACAAGATATCAGCACAAATCCATGAGGGAAAGAACAAACTTCTCAAAAAATGGTGCTAGAGAAACTGAATAGTTATGTGCAAGAATTTATGTTGGACCCCCTACCTCACATCATACAGAAAAATTAACTTAGAATAGATTGTAGACCTAAATGTAAAAGTTTCAAGTTGCTCAATCTTTGCAAACAATTTGAGTTATTTTATTCTCCTCAACTCCAGGTAAGTAAATGCATAAAAGACTTTTAGGAATCCAAATAGACAGTTTTATAAACATAATCCAAAAGGAGAAAGAAATAGTTTAAATCTGGACTTCAGTGTTCTTTTAAATTATTTCTAACTAAATGTGCATATGCAACAACAAATACAGTCTTTTAACATCTGCTATGTTTTTGAAGTAACTGGTCACTATTTCAAGGACTCTTTGTACATATGTACAATTATTCTTATAATTTCTATAAATAATAGTAAGAAGCAAAGAATGATACATAGCATTATGTCAGGAATCTCAGAACCTGAGATAGTATCAGCAGCATAAAGAAAGGCAGCTAATTAAAGTGACTGTTAAAGCAGTATGCAGTCACTTTAGAACTCCAGATTTGCTATCTAGAAATGATTTGAGTAGAGTGATTATAATTATTCATCTTTGTTTTGGGAATATATCTGCAGTCAATGTGGATTTATTATATTCAAAAATGCCAGATTTTTGTTCTCCAGTAATCTCTGGAAAAAGATGTCTCAAGTAATTGATATATTGTAGGACTCAAATAGATGTAATATCATGTGTACTATATGTTATTCTTTAAAAAAAAAATTAGACTCTTAATTGTCCCATTCCTCCTTTCCCTTCCTTCCCCTCCTCTGCTCCAACTCTCTTCTGGAAATTGAAACAAAGTCCTCTGCACTGAGTGGCATGCATTTCCAGCCTTTTGAACCTTTTTTCTTTCTTTCTTTTTTTTTTTTTTTTTTTAATTTGGAGACATGCTAAATTGGTCAGAATAGGCTAATTTGCAGTCATCTCAGCTTCCTAGAGTTCTGGGATTACAGACTTCAGTCACCACCCTTACCTTTATGATATAATTTTTATGAGACACATAATATATGGATCTTACAGATTACTGTGTTACTGTTTTGGTGGGATTTTGCTAATAATTTTGTTTCTATTTTGTATAAACCTAGTGATTTGGACCTTCTAGTTCCAAAGTTCTTTATATTTGATGTTTATAGTTTTGTAAATGCTTTTAATAAACATTTATTGTACTTCAGCATAATATACAAAATGTAACTACCTAAGGATTTAGAAGTTTATGTTTTGACATGATTAAACTTTATCATGTAATCCTTATACCCAATCCTAGCTGGATTTTGTAATTAGGAAGGAAATGACCTTGACAGAATATGTACCGATAATCCCAACTACTAAGGAGAATGGCGGAAATTAAAACGTGTTCAAGGATAGCCTGGACAACAGTCTAGACTTCATCTTAAAAGAAAAACAACAAAAACTAAAACAATGACAAGCCAAAATGTTTAGTAACAGGAAAAACAATGTCTAGGAAAGGAACAGCCAAAAGCATTTAAATCTGGACCCTTGTGTTAACTTTCATTTTTAAAGTCTTGCTCTTCTTGTCTCATTTTCATTTGTGTGTTTTTGGTAAAGTGTGTATTGAAAATAAGTTACAGGAGGCTTCTTTAAGGGACCCAGTTGTGGGCTGTATGTGATATTTATGCAGCTAAGGGGATTCTGGTTGCTTTGTCATACTTTATATTGAAGCACTATGTAAAGCCTTCAAGTCACACAGAGTGTAACCTTGGGCCCAGTTAAATTGTGGTCCATCCCTCCATCATTCATTGCTGCAACCAGTTGTTCAGCATGTTCACATCTGCTGATGGGCCTGTTGACTGTGACTCTGTAACATTTCTCATTGCTTTGTACCAGTTGGCTTGCCACTTTGCTTTCTTTTTTTCTTGGTACCACCAGCGCTCATGTATTTCAATTCCTTTTCCTTTATTTAATAAAGGAGTTGCTGATATTCCCAACAGTAAATGTATTTCTCATGACTGTATCATGTTTGAGACATCATGGAAGTAAATAGAGTTCTTGGATCAGAGCAGTTATCACTTAGCTTTCATTATTTGAACCTCATCCAGTTGGTACTGTGTTCTTCTGAAGGAAAAGAATGAAAGTAAAATATATGACTGCCCAGAATGGCATCTGCCATTGTGTCAAAAAGCTGAAATACAATTGTAGGTCTTATATTTCGTTTTAAAATTTTTTTTATTTAAAGAGAAAAAAAAGGCAAAATAGAAAAAAAAGGGTAGAAATAATACAGAATTTCAAAAAAAATAAACAGTAAGAAATCACTAGGTGATAATTACATATTGTCCTGTTAGAAGTAGTTGTTCAAGTTACAAAAGTAAAACATACAAAGTGGACATTAAAACAGTGAGACTGCAAAACAGTTCTGTTCAACAATCCAACAAAAACTTAGTAATATGGTTATCAATCATACACACTTCAACATACATGCAGTTATATCCTTTAGAGCACTTTCTTTTCCTCTGTTTTTTACAATAGCAATTACACATTTTGGGTTTTATTACTCCTACATGTCTTAGTACTTGTTTTTTGTCTTTTGAGACAGGGTCTCACTATTCAGTTCAGGCTGGCCTTGAGCTAACTTGGTAGCCCAGGCTTGTCTCGAACTCACAACAATCCTTCTGCCTCAGCCTCCCAAGTGCTGTTACAGGCGTGAGCCACCATGCCCAGCTCGTCTTATTACTTTTTACACTAGAGACACAAAGTGATATTTATAAATATAATTCTTATTTATTTCACTTAAGAGGATAGTCTCAAGTTGCTCCCATTTACTTATAAAGGCCTCAAGATTATCCTTTTTTATAGCTGAGTAATATTCCATTGTGTAAAAATAGCACATCTTTTTCATTCACTCTGGGGTTGATGGCAATTTTGGTTGTTTCCAAGTTTAGCTATTACAAACTGTGCTGCTATGAACATGGGTGCACATATATCACTGTGACATGAACTTTTCAGTTCTTCTGGAAGGGAAATAGCAGATTGAATGGAACTTCCCATCCTAGTCTTCTGAGAATTCTCCATACTGATTTCCACAATGGCTGTACCAGTCTACATTCTCACCAACAGCGGAGCAGTGTTTCTTTTTTCCCATAGCCTCGCCAACGTTGTTTGTTATCAGTTGATTTCTTTTTTTTTTTTTAAGAGAAACAAAAGTATGTAAAGGGTAGAGTTAATACAGAATTTCAAAAAAAAAGATAATAAGAAATCACTAGTTGATAAATTACTTATTGTCCTTAGAAATAGTTGTTCAAGTTGAAAAATTAAAGCATACAAAGTACATATTCAGACAGAGTGTAAACAGCTATGCATGCATGAATCTCTGCATGTATTTCTATCCTTTCTGTATTAGAGAGAAAAACAAAACTTAGCAAGACAAAACAAAAAAAAATTCCTATAAAAACATGAAACCAAAAAGTTGTATAAAACTACAGTACAAGTTGATCTACAATGATTACTGTGTTGTTTCTTACTATCTTCAGTAGAATTGTCTATATCATCAGGCATAAATGAATATAGCAGTATAATTGAGTATATAGCAGTAAATAACAATATTAGTAAAAATAAAACATTGTAGACAGTATAAAACTTCAAAGACAGGTAATAAACAAGCCAGAGTGGATATTCTGGTGAATCTTGTCATCTTAAGTGCAGTTGCCTATACTCTCAGACTTGATACTATCAATCATAACAGCTTTGAATAAAATCTCTCAATACAAAACAGCGATCCCACCAACCAGATTCGATTATGATCAGTCATGGTAAAATAGTGTAGGTTTTATAGAGCTGTAGATTAACTTAATAGGAAATTAAGGATGATTACCATACTATATCCTGTTATTTTTGGGATTACTGTCTGTGCCCTCAAATCTAGTACAGGTAGAATGACTGGAACAGAATATAATACATCTAAGTGGAGTAGTGTGGGTAATGTGGGTTTTAAATCCTGGTGCACTATTAACAATATAGTGTATCAAGGCCATCTATGTTAGAGATTCTAGCCATCCTTCTCTGCCTCATTTCTGCTATGCTACTATTCTGCCTTTGTTTGTCTAGTTTTCTCTTTCACTCTACTGCCTGCCCCACTCATTGAGGCCTTTCTGCCACTGTTCCTAAAATCCCGGTATTTTTTCTCTCTCTCTCTAGACTGTCCTTCAGTATTCTCTGTAGGGTTGGATTGGTGGTCACAAACTCCCCCAGTTCTTCTTTGTCATGGGATCATCTTGTTTCTCTATTAATTTCTAGTGACTGTTTTGCAGGGTATATCAATCTGGGCTGGAGGTTATTTTCTTTCAGGGCTTGGAATACTTTGCTCCAAGCTCTTGTTGATCTGATGGTCTGTGTCGAGAAGTCAGCCTTGATTCTGATGGGTTTACCTTTATAAGTAATCTGTTTCTTTTCTCTGACAGCTGTTAATATTCTGTTTTTATATTGAATTTCTGGCATCTTGATTGTTATATGTCTGGGTGTAGATCTGCTTTGGTTGTAGGTGGCTGGGGTCCTGTATGCCTCACATAACCGAATGTCATTTTCTTTTCCCATGCTTGGGAAGTTTTCCTTAATTATTTCCCTGAATAGCCTTTGTAATTCTCCTGTTTGTATTCCTGCTTCTTCGTTCACGTTTCTTATTCTTAAATTGTAGATTCTCTTGTCATCTTCTAGCCTTTGTATTGCTACTGCCTGTTTCCTTGTTATTTTTAAGAGATCTTTCCTTTCATGATCACACATTGCAAACTTGTCTTCAAGTTTTGATAGTCAATCCTTAGTTTCTTTTAAGGAGTTTTTCCAGCTTTCAATGGAGTTTTTAATTTCCTTGTAGTCTCTTTGACTCTGCTTCATGTATTCTATATTTTCTTTATATTCTTTATTGAATGTTTCTCTCCTTTTTTTGTGTTCTTCCCTTCTTCCATCTGTATCTTCCTGAGAGATGCTTCTTGAGAGCATTTCTTTTATTACTCTATTCATATCTTGCTTTACCTGATTTAATATTTCAGTTTTGAGCTCGTCTACAAGGTCCCGAAGATATCTCTTAATGTCTATTGAAGGCATGTCTGTTGTTGTGTGTTTGCCGCCCTCAGTCTCCCTTGTTTTTTCCTTCTCCTGGATCAGGGCTCTCAGGGTTCTGGGCTGAGGGCCTCCTCCTGCCTCTCTCTCCTGTCATGGCCCTGGCTTCCTCCACACGGGTTACAGTGTAGGTCCCAGCTCTCTTCCCTGTTAGCCACATTTCCTCCGAAGCATGCTGGCACGGCAACTCCACCCTCTCCTGCCGCTCTTGTCACTGAGGTATAAGCAGCGTTTGCATATGCCTGCCCCTCCCCACCAGGCCAACCAAACTTCAGCTGCCTTCACCAAATTAGTACTTGCTAGGCACAGAGAATTGATTTGGGATGGCTCATTGGGTCCCAGCCAGGGGCGCGGCCCAGTGCAAGCAAATCCCACAAATCTGCTCTGGGGAGGGAGCAATCAACTGAAGTCACTGTCGCTCCCAGTTCAGGCTCCTCCTGCCCAGTTCCAACATGTCACCCATTTGGTCGCACCCTTCCCATGGTGGGGGGGGTCTCATTCCCAGCACTGACTGTGGATTAATGAAGGTCCCTTTGCTGGCCCAGCTCTCTGTTGGGCTCACCAACCCCCGACTTCAGCGCTGCTCTGCTTCCTGTGAGTGGCGGCAGGAATGAGTTTGGGTGCTCTGCCGGCTGTGCGGATTCAAGCTGGCGCAGACTTGGTAAGTCACCGCGAAAATGCTGTGTCCCTTAACTTTTAGCTGTTTCAGTTGTAGTCCCAAAATATTTGACAAGGTTTTTTACGTTTTAATTTCTTCCTGTGTCAAGAGGATCCATCCCCCTCTGTCTGGGTCTCTCTAGGGTGTTTTATTCTGGCACATGAATTGTTTCTCACGGGAGGCTTTGTATTCTGTTGCTCACTGATGGGCCATCTTGTCTTCTCTCTCCTTCCTTTTTTTTTATATATATATATATGTAATGGCTATGGTTTTAATAATTATGAAAGTAAATGTAATAAAAAATAAAGAATGGAAACATTCCACTCATGAGATGTGGCAGAGGCAGTTCTAAAAGGAAGTTCACAGTAAATGCCTCCATCCAAACATAAGAGTTGTGGTGTAACTCGGTGGAGAGTGTGCTTAGCATATGCAAAGCCTTGGATCAGTCACCAGCATGAAAGAAAAAGGAAAAAAGTCAGCAAAGGACAAACAAAAGGAAAAAATGGAAAAATAGGGCAGGGAGGGAGAAAATTTCAATAAACACAGCATTGCATATCAAGAAACTATAAAAAAGTATGAACTAAGCCCAACATTGTAGAAAGAATGAAATTACAAAGGAGCAGCATAGAAATAAATGAGGCAGGTACTAGAAAAGCAATAGAAAAAGTGAACCAAACTGAGACTTCGGCTTTTCAAAAGATAAAACTAAAGTACCTTTAGCTAGACTCAGGAAAAAAACAGGGAAGACTCAAATGAACAAAATCAGAAATTGAAGAGACAGTGCATACCATAGATACCATAGAATACCTTATTATACCATAGAATACAAAAAAATATGAGTTATGACTATTCTGTGTCAAAAATTTGGGTAACTTAGAAAAAACTGGGTATATTTCTGGAATCTCATCTACCAAGGCTAAATCATGAAAAGTTAGAAAATCTCAGTGTACCAAGTTTTCATTTTGTTTTTGGTTAGGTTTAGTTTTGGTTTTTTTGAGACAGGGTCTCAATGTGTATTCTAAGCTGACCTTGCACTCATGGCAGTCCTTTTACTTCAGCTTCCCCAGTGCTGGGATTACAGAATATTTTATGCCATCATGCCATTTTACATCTTATCTCTAACAAGTCTCCTGTTGTATTGGGTTCCTTTCCACTGAGCATGGTGACACCCTGCCCAGTTACTCAGGAGCATGAGGCAGGGGATCACAAGTTCAAAGCCAACCTGGGCAATGTAAGACCCTGTCTTAAAATGTTCATATGATGATTAAACTGCTTAACAGTTTATTCCTCAGAAAGTACCCCCCTTCCTTAAGTGACACATTCATAATGGCAAAGCTTAGATACTTCCAAATAATCTAAACTCATTTTATAAGGCCAGCATTAAGTACAAATATGTAGTCTAGAGTCACTAATAAAGACAATATAATTTTTGCAGTGTTTCATGTTAAATTTGTAGAGCATTATATATGGATTAATTTACATCACATCTTCTATAAGATTCCAATAGGAACTTTTACATGTCGTTGAAGTTATTATTTGTAGTACCAAATAATTTGTATTTGTAGTATTATGATTAAGTTATTATTTGTAGTACCAAGGGCTCACACATGCTACTTCTGTCCTACTGAGCTACATCTCACTTCTTTGCAATTATTATCTTGTGTTTTTCACATTTACATGGTTTCTATTCAGTAGTCTCACATTTTTATAAGGTTGCAGCTAACTAGAAGCCCTTCCCACAAATGTAAGTAATGCCTTCATCCACTGAATCTGAATGAAGTACAGTATTGGAGAAATTTATTACATTAGCTGTATTCACAGGGTTTCTCTCAAGTATTTTTTTCCTTATATTTGAAATTCAGTGCAAAAAAAAAATGCTTTTCTACATCTCTTGCATTTATAAAGTTCATCTCAAGTATGTGTGATTACCTCCTTAAACATGTTCAAGAGAAATAAGACACACATATTCTTTACATTCATAAAATTTCTCTCTAGTGTGACTTTTGTATATATCTGCAAATCTAGAAAAAAATATTTTCCCCATTCTTTATGTTTATAAGATTCTTCTCAAATACATGTCCTTTGTTGCCTTTGAAAGGACCTGGAACAAATGAAGTGTTTCTGACATTCTTTAGATTTGTAGGGTTTCTCTCCAGCATATATGTTTAAGTGTACATGAAATATTGAAGGATTCCTGAAGCTTTATCATACTGCTTACATTTACAGGGATTCTTTGCAGTGCTTTTTGAGTGTTTGGAATCAACTTGGAGGAATAAAAACTCTCCCACTTTCCTCACATTTCTAAACTATCTCCATTGTGCTTTATCAGGAAAACTGAAATCACTGTACAGAAATGAAGACTTTTTGGAATTCCTTACGTTCATAGGTCTTCTCTCTTTTGTGAGTTTTCAAAGGGAAGTGAGCCTGATCACATTGTTTTTACTTTTACTCTCCACTGACTCCTTTTAGAAATTTTTTAAAGGTACAAATGTGAACCTTACCACAGGATTACATTTTTAGTGTGTTACTCCAGTGAGTTTATGTGTTTGAAATTACTTGTGATACACTGTCATTCCACACTATTTATGTTTACAGTGTCTCTCATGAGGGTGAGTCATGTCTTGGAAGATTGAAAATGAATGAAGTTTTTCCCATGTTTGTTATATTTGAGTATGTGCCCCCTCCCCCAGTGAATCTTATCATACATTCAAAAAGAACTGGGACAACCGAATGTTTTTCCCACATTCCTTACAATTTATAGGGTTTCCCTCCATTGTGAGACCTTTTATAAATTCAGAAAGTTGTAGAACACTTGAAGGCTTTACCACGTTGTTTACACTCAAAAGACCAATATGTGGTACTTTATGTCTTCTTAACATCCTGGGAGAAATGAATACTTTCCCACATTCCTTACCTTCATAGGGCTTTTCTCCAGTGTGTGTTTTTAGGTATACTTGAAATGTTGAATAATAGCTGAAGGCTTTCCCACATTGCTTTCATTTGTAGAACTTCTCTCCAATATGTCTTTTCATGAACTCGAAAGGTACTAGAACACTTAAAGGTTTTACCACAGTTTAAAAAGACCTCTCACCCGTATGTGTTACTTCATGTCTTCTTAACATACATGGAGAAATAAAGGGTTTACCACATACTTTACACATAAAAGGGTTCTCTCCAGAATGAGTTCATGTATTCAGAGGGATTTGAGCCAGCAGAAAGCTTTTACCGCAGTTTTCAGATTCATAGCCTTTTTCTCCTGTAGCATGTATCTGAAATAATTTATGTGATACGAAGTTTTTTTGCATTGTCAAGGCAAATCCTTTCAAGTCTAAGAGAAGACTGGAGAAAGCTGGAGGCATTGCCTCGACCCTTACATTCATGTGATTTCCAATAGTGACAGGATTTGTGAGATTTGATGCACCTAATAAAGGTTGAGTGGTGAATGAAGACTATTCCACACAAACAACATATATATAATTTTCTTCTAGGAGTTTTCTTGTTCAGATTAACATTTAGATTACTTAATTTACTCCTATAGTCTTTTTTTACCTTATAAGTACTTGTATAGCCCCATTTTTTCCAACTGATCTTTCATGTTCTGATCTTCCCATTTTTTTCCTGTAGAGGCCAGGTTGTGGAAGGTGTCCAGCATCACCTCTGTATACATTGTCTTCTGGGAGGGGTCCAGCAAAGTCCATTCCTCCAGGTTGAAGTCCACAGACACATACTTAACGGTCACTAAGTCCATTCCCTGGCTTCCAAGTGTTACAGCATCCTCTCACTTGACTCCTGAGATAAGGTTGCAGGCAGGCAGTAAGCCAGATTCCTGGAGCGAAGCCACACCCTGCAAGGTCCAGTTGCTCCACCCAACATTCCATGTTTACTTTTGTGTTGCCATTTGTTACTGCCAGTGGCTCCATTAGTTGAATACCTCCAAGTTCACTTCTGTCTTAGTTACATTTCTCTCGTTTCTGGGACAAAATACCCAATACTCAAGTTTAAGGAAGAAAAGGTTTATTTAGCTCACAGTTTGTGGAGGCTTCATTTCACAATCAGTTGGCTCCAAGGCATGGTGGCATGATGGCAGCAGGTACCAAAGGTGACAAGAACAAAAAGGACAAAAGGAAGAAACAAGCATCTTTCCCTCCCTTATGTCGTATGCAGGCTATCTGCTTAGCGCAGGTGCAGCACTCATACCGCCAATCCCAGCACTAGACAATGATTCAATCACAAACACTAGATTTAGCAGCTTTCGAAAGGCCTGCCCCCCACATTACCACAAGAGGCTTTGGAGGGACATCCAGACACAAATTATAACAACTTCCGAGATTTAGTAGGTTCTTTTTTAGCACTCTGAAGATTTCATGACTTCACCTCTTTTTTTTTAATTAGCTCTTAATGTTACTTCCATAAAACTCCTTGCCTAGAACTTCCTTTCAGCCCCATGCAGTGATGGACCCTATCAGAGAAACCATACACCTTTCTTAATATGGGGAGAAGAAATCATAAGGATAGCCCTTGTCATGTCAGGAAAGCTTCCCTTGGTATTCTGACATGACACAGGCTGTCTTCCTCATGTGACACACCTGTCTGCTCTTCATTCCTGTCCCTTGTATTCCCCTCCTTCCACTAATAGCAGTATATGTGCATTCTCAGAATAAGCAATTCCTAGAACTGTGTCTCATGATCACCATTGAGTAAGAACTTATTCTCTGAATCCAGATTCATGAGCCCTCTGTGATGTAGTCCTGCCTCCCAAACATTTCCTGTACTGCATTTACTTCATTCTGCATCTAAGGCCTCCCAGAAGTGGGATCATTTCCTGCTAGCTTTTCTTTAGCCATAAAGATCTTAAGAAAACAAATCCCCTTTCCAGTTCTTTTTTTTTTTTAGGTACATAATGTTATCATATTCTTTGCATTAGGCAACATAATGTTATCATATTCTTTGCATTATATATGCAAGAAAGGAGATGTTTTTTCTGTTTTACAAAGAAGTCAACTCATGCTTGGAGAGTTTGAAGCAATTCTGTGGGGTAACAGCTCATAGATTACAGGCAGGATTTGGACCCAGTTCATCTGTCCCCCAATTCCTGTGTGTAGAGATACCTTTTAATGCATTTTTGCCAGATTAATATTATGTGAATTCAGACTAATTTGAAATTTATGTTAAAATAAGTATTTGAGCATTTTGATTCCATTCTAAGGACAGTGGCAACCACAGTGCTGCACAATGTAGGAAGGACAGCTCTAGAACAGCTCTGTTACCCATTCTGAGCAGTTTTTATTTAATAGTGTTAACAATGGAGAATCTAGTGGTTTTTAAGCCAAGGAGCAAATGAAGGGATTTTTGCAATAACGCACTGATGAGAAATGAGTTATAGAAGATTGGCCATAGAATTCAAGAAACTGAGACTCACAAATCAGGACAAGAGATGACAAGGACAGGACCAAGGGATTCTAACATAGAAACCTGAGAGGGATCCATGTATACTGCATTTTTGAAGTACAATTGAGAGATTTCAAAATTAACTTAATGAAATCCAAGAAAGGCAGACAGGGTAACTTGATGACAGCAATAGCAGTAGTAGCTGTATTGAGCGTAGTTCATCTTTTTAGAACTTTTCGCTTTCAGCATATCATTGGTATATCTGTGTGATCCCTCTGCCATTTTCTGTCAGCTTTTAGTCTCAGTGGTGAGAGACTTGCCCTTATTAGGCACTGCCTTGTGTGGGTAGCAGTGATTCAGGGGATACTGCTGCATGAGGAGCTGCACAATAGTGAGGGAAAAGAGGCTGAAGATGTGAGTTGGGTGGAAGTGTGCCTAGGTAGCCATGAGGCATTCATGTCCAGCAGAACAGGAAAGCTCCTTAAAAGCAGTGAGACTTGGGCTAGGTGCCATGGGATGGTGGACACAGCTTTTTGGCCTTGTGAAATTGAATGTCTCTCCTCTGAGTTAACTTTGTGGTGGCAGTGAGAAAAAACAGTGCAAGGGATCTTTATTTAGGGATTTGGAGTACTTATATAGGTTGTCTAAAGTCCTAAGAAATGGCTCATTCTTGGTATGGACTCTACCAGTGTTTATTGTACTATTCTTTTAGCTTTTACTGCACATATGAAATGACTCTATACAAAATTAGGTTGAAGGAGTCTCATTAATCATAGCCTCATTTAGAAACTGCATAGAATGTGTCAAACATCTTTTGCCTACTAAAATTACACTGCACACACTGAATATCAGAGAAAAAATTCTAAAGAAAACATATCAGTCATGTCATGTAGTCTGAAAAGATGCTCTTAATTTAAATAATATTTTAAGTGGAATTTTAAAAACCTTCATTGGGCACATAACAGAGGTGAACTTTGTGTTTATTCTAATATGAATTAACACTTCAATATCTTTATAGAAGTCACATTAAATACTTTATATAAAGTATTTGTAGGACTTACCTATTTTACTTGAAAGCTTGATTGTTACTAACCACAATGTAAGTGACACAGATTTCAAAGTAAGACAACAGGAGATCTACAATGGCTACCATAATGTGTCTTGTTTTCTTCTAAATAGTTATCTGTATCTTCACACACAATGAAAACAAAATACTATGAAACAGATCAGAACCGAGTAATGAAGGTATTACAGGCCTACAAAACCAGACAATAGGAAAATCAACAATGGGTGCCATAATGCCTCTTGTTTTCTTCAAAATAGGTGTCCATACCTTCATGTATGTTGAAATTAAACAATACAAAACAGGCTAAAACCACTCTGAACAAACAATAAAAGCATTGCTGGATTTCACAACATGACAATACAGAATCAGCAGTTGATACCATAATGTCTTTTTAAAATAATAGTTTATTTCATCACGCATAATATAATCGTTTCTTATAAACAGTTTAGGAGAAATTTTATGCCTGTATAGTCCTCTACATGTGCACCTATCCTTTCTGTGTTAGAAGGAAAAACAAGAACCTTTACGAAAAGTGTCTAAATAATATAAAATGTAGCCCAGGCCCTGATCACGCGCCTGCAGGTTGAATTCCAGCACTCGCGGAAACTTGGAGCTTTGCTTCCAGGCGGTAAGACCATGCCCTGTGTCTGAAATCATCCTAAAACCCTTGGGAGGTATCCACATTGGCCCAACTGGGCCATGCCCAGCGAACTCTACCCAGCAAGCAGGGCCCAGAATCCAGTCCCTTGTCCATGCCCAGCGAACTCCACCCAGTAAGCGGGGCCCAGAATCCAGTCCTGTGTCCTGACCGTGCATGCGCAGGTTGAATTCCAGTGCATGGGGAAGCCTTAGAACTTTGCTCCCAGGCAGTAAGACCTCACCCTGTGTCTGAAATCACTACAGGACACACGGAGTCCCCACAGGCCCAACTGGCCCACACCCTGTGAGCTCCAAGTGGCAAGCAGTGGCCAGCGGTCTGCCCCAAGAGTCAAAAGTAGTCCAGGTGATTCCTAGTGCACCAAGAAAGCTCTGAAACATTGCTCAAAACCTGGAAATAGGTGTGACTACAGCCTGCACTGAGGAACGCCACACTGCCCTGGGACCTTGTCCCACGCCACCGCCAGCTTCCTGCGCAACTCCTGCTGGCCCTGGAGAACACGTACTGCCCTTGGATCTTGACCCCTACAGCCACCCACCTCCTCCAAGACTGCAGTCAGCACTGAGGAACACCATGCTGCCCTCCCTGGACCCTTGGCCTGCACCCAGCGGATGCCCACACCCAGGATATCTGCTGGCTACTCAGGGACATGCCCTACTTCCTGGAGCTAATATTGCTATTGATCTTCAGCTTCCACCCTTTCTCCCAGAATCTTGGACTACAGCAGATTAACTGTGCTAACTTGAAGGGAGATTCAGTAACTGCCTCATCCAAACAGAGGATCTCAGCAGGCTCCAGTCAGGGTGGTGAGTATGCCCCTACAATAGAGGTGTACAGTGGGTAAATAGGGCCGGCCAGTAGTAAAGCTCCCTCTAACTAACTGTAAGACATTGGTGAGTCTGATAAGAGTGTGGGTGACTCCTTCCTACACACAGAAAACAGGGTGAGGAGTATGCCAATAAGAACTCCCTCAACTTGGAGAAAATTAAAGGGGCTTATGAGACACACAGGCACACAATAGGGACACAGCAGGGCTTCTACCAACACAAACACTATAGATAGGGAGATTTGGTGACCTGGAATAACCTGAAGATAAAATAGTAGCAGGAACTAAATGTTGACCTACATCAATACTATTAGGCTTGTCAGCTCAGGAAGAATATAGGACTCACCCAACAGGCCCTGCAGTGGGAAGTTAGAGGACAGGCCCACCTGTTCATTGTGGGACCCAGCAATTGGACAAACATCAACTTTACATTAAGACTCCATGATACACACTACCAACAGTTGACACTACTGGGATTGAAGGACCAAATATTAACCTGAAAGGGGAAAATGGCAAAATGAAAAAGCAAAATGCAATCTCAAACATCTAATCCACCAGGAGCAAGTACAGGAGACATTTAAATAGAGAATTTCAAAAGTAACAAACTGAAAACCTCTGAAAAGATAGTAAGTGAAATAAAAAAATAACTCCATGAGTCTACAGAGGAAATCAAATTAGAAGTACTCCCCCATGTAAAAATATAAATAACAACCATAGTGAAGGAGTTACTGAGCACACCTAAAAAAGAAATAGAGAAAAAAGTACAAGAGCATGGGAAACTGATTGAAACCTTGAATGAACAATATAGAAAACAAGCAGAATTCATGAAACAAACTCAAAGAGACATCCAAGAAACAAAAATATTTTATTGAAAGCTGGCAAAACCATTTAAATGATTGAAGCTGAGGATAGGATTTCAGACCTTGAGGACAGGATCGCAATTAGTGATCATGAATGGATAGAATTTTTAAAAACAAAAAAGAAGCATGAAATGACAATCCAGCAGCTTCAAGATAATGCCAAGAGCAACAATATTAGATTCATAGACATCAGTGAAGATGCAGGAGTCAGTGCAAATGGCATAACTAAAATATTCACAGAAGTAATACAAAATATCCCAAACATGGGGGGGGGCCTGATATGAAGATAAGTGAGGCATATAGAATGGCGAACAGTCACAACCAACATAAATCTCCACCCAGACATATAATAATTAAGATCTCAGGCATACAGCATAAAAACAGAACATTAAGAGCTGTTAGAGAAAAGACACAACTCACCTATCAAGGAAAGCCCATTAGAATCACAGCGGACTTTTCAGTATAAACCCTTAAGTTGAGACGAGCCTGGAGTGAGGTATTTCAAGCCCTGAAAGAAAACAACTTTCAACGCAGACTGATGTACCCAGCAAAACTTTCATTTAAATTTGATGGAGAAACAAGATACTTCCATGACAACAATTGAAGAAATTCACATCCACCAAGCCAACCCTAGAAAGAGTATTGAAAGACATACTAGATAGAGATAAAAATGACCACAGTCACCAGAACAACAACAGAAAGAAACCACCAGGTAGTACAAGCAATTAAACAAGGAGGGAAAGCAGAAAGGAAACAACTGGAATATTACATGGCAAAGTCAAGACAGTACATGTCAGTGATATCCATAAATGTAAATGGCCTCAACTCACCTATCAAGAGAAATAGGTTAACAGAATGGATCAAGAAACAGGATCACACAATATGCTGTATACAAGAAACACATCTGACCCAAAAGGAAACTCATAGATTAAAAGCCAAAGGATGGAAAACAGTATTCAATGCAACAGGAGCCCAGAAAAAAGCAGGGATAACTATGCTATTTGCAGACAACATGAACTTCAAACCTAAAATGATTAAAAGAGATAAAGAAGGTCACTACATACTCATTAGTGGAAAAATTTAAGAGAAAGAACTAACAATTATAAATATATATGCACCAAATACAGGAGCACCCAACTATATAAGACAGATACTAATAGACATGATAGCAGGGGACCTTAATACCGCATTGTCACAAAGAAATAGATCAACTAGACAAAAAGTCAGCAAAGAAATAATAGAACGGAATCATAACTGTGAGACTTAGTAGATGTTTACAGAGAGTTCCAGCCAACCACATCAAAATATACATTCTTATTAGCTGGGCATGGGACATTCTCCAAAGTAGACCATATATTATCCCATAAAACATTCTTAAGTAACTACAAAGGTATTGACAAGGATGTGCACTATCACCACTCCTATTCAATATAGTTCTGGAAATACTAGCCAGAGCAATCAGACAAGAGAGAGAAATACAAGAAATAAAGATAGGAAAGGAAGAAGTTAAATTGTCACTATTGGCAGATGACATGATACTCTATATAGAAGACCCAAAAAGTTCCATTAAAAGATTACTAGAGGTAATAAACAAGTTCAGCAGTGTAGCTGGATACAAAGTCAATGCTCAAAAATCAATAGCATTCCTGTACACAAACAAAAACTCACTGAGAGAAAATTATGCAAATAACGCCTTTCACAATAGCATCTAAAAAAATGAAATACTTAGGGATCAACCTAAGAATGTAAAATACCTATATGCTGAAAATTATGCTATGCTAAAAAAAGGAGATTGAAGAGGATATTAGAAAATGGAAGGATATTCCTTACTCTTGGCTACGAAAAACCAACATTGTGAAAATGGCCATACTCCCAAAAGTGTTATACAGATTTAATGCAAGCCAAATCAAAATACCATTAGCATACCTCACAGATTTAGAGAAAACCCTCCTAAAATTCATTTGGAAACAGAAGAAACCTAGAATAGCAAAGGCAATTCTGAGCAACAAAGGCAAGCCAGGAGGCATCTCAATTCCTGACTTGAAACTATACTACAAGACCACAGTGATAAAATCAGCATGGTACTGGCAAAGAAATAGACCTGAGGATCAGTGGAACAGATTAGAAGATGCAAACACATCTACAAAGACACTCAGCCACCTGAGATTTGACAAACTGGCTAAACATGTTCACTGGAAGAAGGATAGCATCTTTAATAAATGGTGTTGGAAAAATTGGCTCTCCACATGCCGAAGACTAAAACTAGACCCATGCCTATAACCATGCACAAAACTACAGGGACCAAAGACCTAAATAAACCATGCACTAAACTAAAGGGATCAAAGACCTAAGTATTAAAACAGAAACACTGCATCTACTGGAAGACAAGGTAGGTAGAAGTCTTGGAGACATAGGGTAGGCAGACAGTTGATGAACAAATCGAAAACTGCACAGGAAACACTTCAAAGAATCAACAACTGGGATCTCATATTATTGAAAAGTTTCTGCACTTCAAAAGAAATCAACAACACAGTAAAAAGAAAACCCACAGAATCAAAAGTATTTTAGCCAACAACCCCTCAGACAAAGGACTTATATCCAGAACATGTAAAGAATTGATAAACATCAAGCCCCTCCAAATTCAAAGACCTTCTCCAAAATTGGGCATCTGAAATGAACACACAGTTCTCAGATGAAGATATACAAATGGCAAATAAATACATGAAGAGATGTTCACTGTTGCAGTCAGTTATGCAGAGAACAATTAGAGTCAGGACATGGAGTTTATAGTATTATTTTAGGATGGTCACACAGAGTTAACACAAGAAAATGCAGGAAATCTATCCACATCACTAAAGACATAGAATATTAAGCCAAGGTCCTAAATCCCACCACAGTGTCCCACATGAGTCCAAGTGAAGACCCGGTGCTCATGACAATGCCTCCCATGAGTCCAACTGGAGGTCTAGAGCCCACAAGAAGGACTCACACCAGTCTCTTTAATGGATCCATGCTGGGAAGGCCCAAAGGGATGGAAGCCAGGAAGTCTATGCCAGCGGGTTGAAGGAGCTACATTGATAGATTGAGGTTTCTGCACTGGAGCCAAGAAGGCACACTCACAACAAAGACCAATGCTGTCCTGAAAAGCACCACAGCCATCCTCAGTGACATGGAGGCCCCGAGCTCCTCCGACAACAAGCACAGTCAAGTATATGCCAGAAGCCAGCATGATGAGTTCATCCTGGAGACCAAGCAGCACACGTTTTCCCCTCTGGAGCCAGGAAGCAATGCTCAGTGTGAGGACCAGAACTTATCCAGGAGAACCAATGGCTCAAACAGCAACACGTAAGAGAACCCACAACGCCTCAATGCCTTAATGCCTTAACGCATTAACATGATAGCTTCTCCTCCAAGTCTCCATTTTTGCTGGCAACTTTCCTCAGGTGAAAAATCTATGCTCAGCGCCATGCTAATTGTAGTCCAGCTGGCGTTAAGTTGACCACCAGTTTTTAATACGTGACATTAACCATCACTGGTCATTTGAGCAATGCAAATTAAAACAGCATTGAGATTTCATTTCACTCTGGAAAGAATGGCTACCCTCAAGAAATCAACTGATAATAAACAAACATTGGCGAGGCTGCGGGGGGTGGGGGGGAGGAACACTGCTCCACTGTTGGTGGGAGTGCAGACTGGTACAACCACTATGGAAATCAGTATGGAGATTTCTCAGAAGACTAGGATTGGAAGTTCCATTCAACCCAGCTATTCCCCTCTGGGTATTTTCCCAGAAGAACTGAAAACGTCATATGACAGTGATATATGTGCACCCATGTTCATAGCAGCACAATTTTCAATAGCTAAATCTTGGAAACAACGAAGATGCCCATCAACTGCAAAGTGGATGAAAAAGATGTATTTTTATACAATGGCATATTACTCAGCTATAAAAAAGGGTGATCTCGATGCCTTAATAGGCAAATAAAGACTACTTGATGCTATCTTCATTAGTGAAATAATCATATTTATAAATATCACATTGTGTCCCTAGTGTAAAAAGTAGTAAGAAATATAAGAGTAATAAAACCCAAAGTATGTAATTGCTATTGTAAAAAAGAGGAAAAGAAAGTACTCTAAAGGATATAACTGCATGTACGTTTAAGTGGTACGATTGATAAACATATTACTAAGTTTTTATTGGATAGGTGAACAGAACTGTTTGCAGTCTCACTTTTTGAATGTCCACTTCGCTTTACTTTTGTAACTTGAAGAACTACTAAGAGCACAATATGTAATTATCAACTAGTGATTTCTTACTGTTTATTTTTTTTGAAATTCTGTATTATTTCTACCCTCTTTCTGTTTTTTGTTTTTTAAAATAAAAAAATATGAAATGTAGACTTCCTTTTTTCTGTATTGGGGATTGAACTCAGGGCCTTTGCATTGAATTACACCTCCAGTTCCCCCAGCCCCTTTTATTTTTACTTTGAGACAGACCTTCCTTTTAAAATAGGTGTTCTATTGGTTGTGAATCAGTGACATTTTTTTACTTTGAATAAAAATCCTAACCATGGTGTCAATAGGTGTTTTCCATGTCATGTGTGGCAAAGAAAATAGAAATTAATATTACATACATGTTTTTTTTGACCATATAAAAAGACCATACTGTATTACCATTACATTTGATTGGTAGAGCCATTGTGCATGTTCTTGACATCAGTACTGGCCATTACATCAGTGGTCAGTCTTTGTTAAATGTTCTTGGTAACAAGTGCAGAAGCCCCAAAGGAAGACAGGATTCAAGCACAGCATATTGCATCACAGTATATTTATGTTTATATTGATTAAACTTTCCTGTGTGGCTTTACTTCTGTAAAACCAGGTAAGCAGATCTATGCATCTGTTATATGTGTATTGGTAAATTAAATGTGATGCATGATACATGGTCCAGCTTTACTGCAGTTCTGATAAACAGCCCTTGTGATGACTGCTGTGGTCTGCTGAGGAGGTAGCATTAGATACCACTTCTTGATAGCCCTCCTTTAGCTCAACTAAGGAAACTGTATCCTCTTTCCCAAACTTCCTTCCTGTCATTCCAAATAATCTGATTGTGTGCAAAGGGTTAAATACATCTGGAGTATGTTGCTTCAACTAAAAATGCTTCGGTTCTGAAAATAGATTTTCTTAAAACTAATTGACACTTAATTCAAGGCTAGTTAATTTCTGTCTGAGGCATTGCTCTCTCTATACTGTAATTATGAAGTTGGTGATTCAGTTTTCTAGTTTTTTGCCTGCCTCTTTCAGAATAGACAGAAGTTGCATTTGTACCAAGTAACATCTGAGTTACAAGGAAGAGCATAGGCCAGTGATGGCCTTTTAGAGATTTCAGTAATAGCAAACAGCCTGCTCCAGCACATGTATCATAGTTCTACCATTACTGACCTAGACTTTCTTCACATAATTAGAGCTCCACCCATCGTTAAAGGTTGTTAAAAGGGGAGCTTTACTGCTAGGAGGAAAATTTCTCAGTCTTGCTCTTCAGATGGAAGTGGTAGCAAAGAACATTCTGCAGGTGCTTCGTATCTCATAGCACACTGTTCGTGTAGGAGAAAGGTCTGAAGAGCAGCATCAGCACTGTGAAGCAGCATGGCCTTTCTTATGTTGCCTGGGTTAAGTGATGGTGTTGCCTTTATTTTAGGAACTCTTACCCAGAATGAGATGATATTTAAGCGGCTCCATCTGGGCACTGTTTCTTATGGAATGGACACAATGGATGAGATCCAGGCCCACCTCCTGAATTCCTATGCACAGGTATCTGGGTTTTCCTCTGAATGTGCTTCTTGCTCTAGAGCATCCAGCACTTGAATTAAATTGAGTATGTTATGTGCTAATCTGTAAATTAGTAATTCTCTTTGATTATTTTAGCTTTCGTTATTGTGTACCTGTCATCTACTCTGAGTCGAACAGGTCTGAATAAGCATTTCTCTGTTACTGTAGTTATAGAAGACATAATGGGCCTAAATTATTTATTCATATTATTTTCTTAGTAAGTAACTTGTAGAAATTTACTGTTAACAGTATTTTGAAGGATATTCAGTTCAATACTATAACAGTGTTTCCTAATGCCTCTTTTTTCTGCATACAGAGTAGTCATTAATAAAATTTTAAAAAATTTTAAAGGTAAGTATTTTCATCTCTTTCAGTAAACAAAATAGATACCTGTCACTTATAATAATTATCAATGCATGACTGACTTTGTTTTATCTGTAGCCATTCTCTTTCAATTTTGAAGTGAAGCTCAAATATTTTATATTTAAATATTATGTGTCTCTAATCAATAAATCTTTAAAAAGAATTATTGCCTCACAAGAACCATTTGAGGTGGAATTACTTTCTCACAAAGATGATACAGCCTAGATGTCAAGTCATCTTCAAAAAAGACAGACTCTACATATAGTGACTCTGCTTATTCTCCCTTTCTGTATTCTTGATATTAGTCATGTTAGGGCCTTTGTGTATGCATATATTATGTTTCAATCAAATTGAGGGTTTATGTGGCACTGACCCCAAATCTCATTTGTTTGGATTTCTCTTTACCTATCATAAAAGTTATTGATTTAATATAATTGAACCTAGCAATTCAGGGACACTCATTTAAAATGACAGGTGCAAGATTGTAGTTTGTGTCAGAAACTGTTACTTTCTCAAGCTGCTTTTTTGCCTGTTCATTGGTTTGCTTTGAATAATGTACAGTAGTCCATGTCATATAGGGTAAAAGCCGTAACATTGAAAAGTGTGAAGAGCTCACCTGGATGATCACAGCTCAGCTCTTAGAGGGCCACACCTCTGATGTCAGCTGCAGATAGTATTTACATTAAGATTAAATTGCACTTTCCCACTGCAGTCTTTATAATTTTGACAGAATTTAAGCATAGGATTCAGTTGTCAATAGTGTGTTCTGTTTTGAAAAACTTCTCTTTCTTCTGCAATTGTTGTTAGTCTAGCATAGATACTACTAAGATATGGAAACATCTTAGATGTATATTTATTATATATATAATGTTTTACATATATATGTATATATTCACAAACACAGAAAACTAAGCATCTTCATCATTTGGATATAATTTATTTAGATACAGGTATTTTGTAACCTATTTTTGAAAGCTGTATTTATTATTTTCAATTACCTTTATTTTTATTTATCTTCTATGTTTGCAGAGATCAAACCAGGGCCTTACCTATGTTAGGCAAGTACTGAACTACTGAACCATATCCCCAGCCATAAAATAGTCATTAATAGAAAAAAAAAATCTGAAAAGTGGAAAAAATGAATAAAGCTTTTCTTGTCCTAGGAATCTGTATCTGGATTAAAGTAGTACCAGTGTTTTTCAGACATTATTCACTGCATTTACATGATCCACAGATTAGATTGTAGTACCTCCAAATAAGTTATTTTACTAGGAAAAAGCATAAAAATAGAAAAGATGAAGAATTATTATGTGGAACTATTTAACACTTAAAGAGGATTTTAAAGATTATTTTTACTAAAAACTATCTATAGGCTGGTCAGATAATACTTTGTATGTGAAATTGATGTCACTCCTTGTTTCAGTTCTGTTTTATTATTAAGAGAACAATAGTCTAGTAGGTCCACTGTAATGTAGCACAAATCTTTTATAACCTGATATTTTCCCACTGGAAGTATTTGGTGATAAAGGGCATAGTCTTTAATGGAATTTGTGTGAAATTAAATTATGCAAGCATCAGTAAGCATAACATAATTGAGAAGGAGAAAGTGGCTGAGCTTCTGAGCTGCAGGGGTGGCGACAAAGTGAGCTGAGTACAGATGCAGGGCTGATGAGCTGCTGAGAGCAGGCCCTGCCCAACATTAGATAGCATTGTGGTTTGATGGGTAGAGGACTTGTGGTTCAATGGCTCTGTACACCCAATCCAAACACCAGACCTTAATGTCTAAGGATTATCCTGAGGTCTCTCAAATTATTTCGAAAAGTGTAGGCCAGTCCCGATGGGGTCAGGGCAATGACAGGAGATAAATAACTGAAATCACCACTTTGGAAGTGATAATTCACTCACACATAACCTAGTCTGATGAGAGCCCAATACTCCCAGGGTGCAGCGAGCAGCTGCTTCACCATAACGTGGTTTTGGGATAGGACTGGGCCATTTTCCTCTGAAGGCACCCACTAATGTATCTGATTATTGTTAACTACAATATCTGACCATCCCAATTCACAGACTGTTGCAAGTTGTATGGTAGTAAGGGAATAGTCTTAAAAATTTTGTCATGCATTTAGCTTTATATTGTTTTGTTTTACAGCATTTTTTTTTAGAAGACTGAAAGCCGTTGTGGGCATTTCATTCCATTTTGTTCTTTAGTTTGCTCTGTTTTTAGAAAGAATGAATAAGCAGGAATTATTGAAGAATTAGAATATCAAAGTTATTGTTGAAGTGACTAAACTAAAAGGAGACTGCCAGGTTTTAAGTAGGATAACAACTATTTTGATATGTTTGGCAACCTGGAAATATCAGAACATTTCATATAACTACGACAATAAAGTAAATCCTATTAGTTCTGTGTAAGACATAGGATCAAATGAAACCAAACCACATTTTTTTACTTTTTGCTTCTTATACTTATATAGATTGATAATTCCTGGGTCCACTACCTAGTTTTCTGACCTGTAATTTTCTATGATATTCCCTGCTTTAAAGATGCATCCTCAAGCAAATGGAAACAATTCCAGTTCAACACCACCAAGAAGATCCCAATGTTCAGCCCCTAAAGTTAGGAAAAGCGTTAGCAGTCGTATCCATGAAGCAGTGAAAGCCATTGCTCTTTGTCACAATGTGACTCCTGTATATGAGGCTCGGGCCGGCATCACAGGGGAAACTGAGTTTGTGGAAGCGGACCAAGACTTCAGTGATGAAAACCGCACCTACCAGGCATCCAGCCCTGATGAGGTGAGTCACACCGCCTTAAAGAACTGGGTTTCTTTCTTTTGAAATTCTGTAATATTGCTACCTTTTTCCTGTTTTTTTTCTCTTTAAATAAAAAAAAAAAGAAATGAAAAAAAAAAAAAGAATTGGGTTTCAGGCCAAGGATAAAGCTCAGCAGCACAGTGCTTGCCTGGCAAGCATGAGGTTGTGAGTTTGATTCCCAGTAACAAAAAAAAAAAAAAAAAAAAAAAATGGGTTTCAGGATTTGTTTTTCAGAGTGCAAAGCTATGATCTCCATGCTTTTCACTTGGGCTCCGTGGGCTGTGGACTTATTCTTTAGTGCACTAAGTGAAGGGGCTATGTCTCAGCCAGAGTTCCAGAGCCAACTCTACCTGAAGGTCAAAAACCATCTGCTCTTCTAACATGTGGCTCTCTTATACCACTCAGGCCTTTTAGATATAGACCTTTTGTCCTGTGTCAATTTTTAACAAAACACCTGAGAATAATTAATAAGAAAAATCAATATTACTGAATTTGTAAGTTAACTTGTGACAGAGTCAGATTTTAATAATGCTGTTGAAACTTGGGACTATTATATGCTGTATTATTCAATTTCATCTTATCTCCAAATGAATCATAAGATTTGCATATTAAATTTCCAGTTATTTTGTTAGAAGTTAAATATATCTATCTGAAAAAAGAATTAAGGAATAAATAATGTCCAAATCTTCAGAAATGGCATAATCTTAAATCTGGTAAATTTGTCATTTCTAACTTAATATCATTCCTTCAATCCAGACTTGTAAAATTCATTATTAAATCATTCCATTTCCTAAGTGGTCTTAACATATTTTGTATGCAGTTTTGTATACACTGTCTCTTCAAAGTTCTTGAAATTGTTTTGTAAAGTGTTCAAGCCAGCTATAGAAACAATGTGATCAGGGCTGGGATTTAGCTCAGCCTCGTAAGCACCTGCCTGGCAGCTCTAGGTCATGAGTTTGATCCCCAGTACCTGTGTGGGGGGAAAAAAAGCAAGAAATGATGTGATCATACTGGCTTCTTCAAATACCTTATAAAACTGTGTCATAGTAGTAAATAATTAGAGAAAACTATTCCAGTCAAAGTAAGAAGAAAAATCTTACTTCATATTTTAAAGTAAGGAGTTCATTATTACCACTAACAAATTTATTGCAGGAAAGGAAAAGTATTTTTGACATAAAGCATCATAGTCAAAAAACATGATGTTTTGTCATCAGATGACAGCCACAACATGGGAAGGCAGTGCAGGTGCTAGAGAGGTGAACAAGAGCTGTACCCCGTACACTTCCTGGTGGGCACCTAAAAAGGACAGCCTAGAGAAAACTGGAAGTGTCTCAGGCATTAAACAGTCACCATATGGCCCAACAAGTTCACTTCCATGCATACACTCAAGAGAAATGACAGCATGTATTCACACAAAAACTTGTACATATGTATTCATAGCATTATAGCTAACAGGTAGAAATAAGCCAAGTGTCCATCAGCACATAAATAAGATATGATTTATGCACATAGTAGGATATTACTCAGTGACAGAAAGGAGTGAGGCACCGACACATGCTGCAGTGTGAATGAACCTGGAAAAGGATAAGCAGTAAGGCAAAGGCCACATGTTTATGATTCCACTTATTATGAAATGTCTAGGACAAAATCCATGGGAATGGAGAGCAGATTAGTGATTGCCAGTGGCAGAGATGATAGTAAAGGTTATAAGGGTTTTTCTTTTCTCCCTGGGGAAGAAAAATTTTCAAGTTGACTGTTACGGTGAATAATACACTAAATCCATTAAATTTAAATAAGGGCATTGCGGTGGTGGCATTTGTAGGTTCTGTGATCAAGTATATTATAGAGTCTGAAGCACTCTAAATACATCCTTATAGTGTTGAGTTTTTTTTAACATGTTAGGAAATTACTTGAACAAATTTAAAACCCCAGGAAGAGAAAAAAGGAGTAGATAAGTGTGTTTTCAGAAGAGAGGAGGAACTCTGCTCTTTGTGGATACTTGAAGATGGGTAGCAACTTTTATTTTTCAGTTGCCCAAAAGCAAGAGTTTCTTGTATTTTGTGCACTTTCTGAAGCAGAATTCTTCTTTTTTTTTTTATGGATAGGAAAAGTCAGTCATATCTCATTTTCCAAGAAGATTGGTTGAGCTACCAAGGAGATGGGCAGTAAAGACCAGGAGCCTCTTTCCTGAGGAAGGAGAGATTTTCATGTCAGCAAGGTTCTTAATCCTGTCTACATATCAGGTAGATGCCTAGCTTTTTTCTTTGCTTTTTTTTTTTCTTGTTTAATAGCTATCTTTTAGGTGATACATACTAGCACCTCAAGTCCAGAAATGGTGCTTATCCACAGATCTAGTGATAGCTGGCAGTTCTCCATTCTGAAAATCCAGAACTCTCACCCACAATTGAGAACCACCCAGTCCTGTAAATCTTTGACTTTGCCTTATTTTGAGAGTGAAGCCAGATACTAACATCTGATAAAGTGGGACAGATGTGAGGATATGTGACCCTCTTCCACTGGTGACTAAGTTTTTTGTTTTGTTTTTTTTTTGGATACTTTCAAAGATGGTAATTCATCAGCCCTCAAGTTGTCAGGGGGGCATATAGATATACGTATGACCTCAGTTACCTTGTTCTAACGTCATAATGATAAGGACAATGAAAAGAAGCTATACCAACAGATTTATGATATTTTGTAAAGTAATTTACTGGTAATTTTTAAAGTTCACTTTTAAATTTCAGTTATATACACATTTCTTTTCTTTGATCAAGATATGTTACTCTAACCAAAATAAACCAATGCAGCCATTACGACATATCATTAACCATGTTAGAGCATAAAACTGGTTGAAAAACAGACAAGAGTTTTTTTTAACTTGAGAAGCTAAAAACATTTGATTATTCATCTCTCCTCAGACTCAGCATATTGAAGATCTGCTTTTCTTGCACTTAAGCCCCCTGCTTTTCTGTTCTCCATGCAGTCTTAGCAGTACCACATGATCTCACTGCCACATATAGGAACCTGCATGCTTTCTTTTCCTTAATCTCATTGTCCAGTTACACCAGCAACCATATTTGTGTCTTCAACTCTAATAATTTCTCCTGTTCTACTGAATGTACTTCTGTATGGTCATGTAGCTGTCCCTGAATTTCTGCCTTTAGGAAGCATTTTGCTCTTGGGGCCACAAGGCTTCCATATTACCTGAACCCTAACCCACATGCCTGCAGCTCATCTCTAGTGGTTCCCAAATGTGAGCCACTTAATAGGTTCTGCCCATACAACTCTCAGAGACCTTACTGTGCTATCTGAAATCCTTTCCCTGATTCACAAACAACCTCTAGTGACAGGCATGTCTACACTGAGTGACACCTTCTATGAATTTGGGCAAAGGGACTTTACTTTTTTCTAAATGTTATTATAATACTGTTTGGAATTTTACACTGTGATTACTTTTATAACAAGAATTTCTTATTCAACAAAAAAGATGAACAAAAGTGAAGAAGCATCTGTGACTCCACATCCATTAAGCACAAAACCACTGCCTTGGTTGTTGGTTGCTGTCTTGGGACACTTCTGGGCTTATCAGTGGCTCTGTGTCCTTGAAGTCTCTTGGTTCCTGTGATACCCCAGTTGGGTTTTCCATGTGTCCTCCTCCTATCACTCATACTGCAGGTTCCTTGGAGAGTAACCATGTCTGTGTTGTATTCATTCATGACCTTGCTTGAAGAGTTAGCCTCACCACAGTGGACTCAAATTGTGTGGGAAGCAGACTGCTGGTCATTTAGAGATAGGGAAGTGTCTTAGTTACTTTTTACTTGTCGCTGAGACAAAATACCTGATGCCCAAAGTTGGGAAAAGAAAGTTAATTTCTTACAGTTTTTGGAGGTTTCAGTCCATACTCAGTCCATGGCTCCAAGGCAGGGTGGCATGATGGGGCCACAGTTCATGGTGGCTGCAAACAGCAAGCCAAAACCAGCAAGAGAGAGACACACACCTTCTTCCTGCCATTACCTCACATCCTGGCTCTACCCCTAGGCCAATGTAGCACTCACATCTCCAATCCAAGGTCTAGACAATGAACCAATCACTAATGCATAATGCAAAGGCATGAGGCTTGGGGGCCACTGACATAAACCATGACAGGAAGTAAGCATATCGTTATCTGAAAACAGTCTTGTAGAAAGGGTGGGCCATAAAACTGTATCACTTGGAGGTGTATAGCTAATTCCTATGATTCAGCAAGGCTGCCTCCAAAGTTTAGAAAGCGTTTGTGTCCTTGGTCCATAATGAAACTTTGATAAAAAACTTAAATTCTTAGATTCTTAGAATCATATTGACACTTCTCTGGTTTCAGAAAATCCTAACACAGTCCATAAAACCTGGAATTAGTTGAGCTGTTGGTGATTTCCAAGACACTACAGAACAGAAGGAGATAAAAAGGGGAGATAGGAAGAGTGGGGCTCCATCCTTCACTCACACATTCACTGCGTTGTACCACTTCATAAATATTCACTCATTGTGTGTGACTTTCAGATCCCTTTCATCATTTCTCTACTGGCTCTTACAATGTTGACTATAAATGTGTGCAGATTGCTTATAGGCATTGTAATGCAAGTTTTGGGATAAGGTTGTTGAATAAAAAATATTTTTTAAATTGTAGAGAACCTAGGAGAAAATGCACACCTCAACAATCTTGAGCAAATATGGGGATCTCTAAAACTGACAATGTGGATAGCTTTGTATGAGTTATAAATTGCCATCTTCCTAGAGTCCACTGTAGGCTTTGAGATACACACAGGGTATTGATAACTGTATTTGCAAGGAAATAAGCTATCATTGTTTTTTATTATAGTACTCTAGAAATCATCAGCAATTTTGTAAGATTACCTAATAATGAATCTTTCCTAGTCATAAGCATGAGAAATTTAGGCCAATGATCTTTTTTCCAAAGAAAATTTTGTTGAAAATTTAAAACATATTATGTATTTACACTATTAGTTGCTAAAAGAAGTTCAAATTTCATTGAAAATACATGAGATTTTTAAAGTATTTACATATCATAACACTTTTTACATCTTAGAAATTCATATTTGAGAGATCTAATTGGTTGAAAGAATTAGGAATTTAGAGAAATTATAGAAACTGCTAACTTTATATTTAAGATTTTTACTTGTTTGAAAATTGGACAGTGATTAAAAGTGGTAGAACATGAAGTTCCTATATCTGAAATCTGAAAATTAAAAGAATAGACTTCATCATAATTTTTAAATAGCTGTATTGATGTGATGTTCGCAGATCCCCAAAGCCTCAGGAAGATAATCTAAATGGTTCATTATTTAGTTTATTGAACTTTTTTGCAGTTAGGTTGACAGATGATACCAATGTTTCTCAATCACCACAGTACCATTTTAAAAGCATTTTTTATTGAATAAAGTACCTAGAATATTGCACCCTGGAGCTTTATTTAGGGAAATCGTCCAATTGATGTTTTCTGTTTAACCTGAGCTTTGATCTATCAAAACAAATATGGTTAATAAGCAACATTATCAATTAAGAGACTAAGCCATTTTGAGCATTCCTTATCAACACTCTACTCTAATAAAAAAAACCCCACTATATTCTTAGAACTCTATTAGTTCATGACTCTTGTGTCTCTTATTCTTTAAAAAGAATGTAAGTTGTTAAGTAGAGTTTTCTAGCTTTATACATTCAGCATACACACTCTATCACTTATCAGTTCACATTGCTTATGTCTTCTTGTTCCTAAAAAAAATGCACTATAATTTGTTAAGTAGAGTGCTCTGTTTTTTGAGTCTCTGATAGAACAGCTGGTATTCCTCACAATATAAACTGTCCTGATTTTCTTTTCCCAGAAATCAGAAAGTATCTTTTATCTTACTTACACATGGGCACAGATGAATTTTTATTATACAAATAACAAAATTCTAGAGGAATTCATTCTAAATTCTTAAAAGTCCTCTGAGGCATAAGCATTTAATACTTGGAATGATGTGTCATCTGCGGTATGTTTGGGGATACTAGAAGGTGTAGAGAGTGGTAGAGATGTCAAAGTGTAAATAACTGATTTTGTATTCATGATGTGGAGCCTACTTATGCCCTGGTCATTGTTTCTTATGATAAGTGATCAATATTTCATTTTCTCTAAGAGAGCAGAAAGTTCTGCTTGCCTGTCATTTGTCTCTGCAGCTCAGCATAGCAACCTCTAGCTGAGCAAACATTAAATGCTCCCTGGAAATTCCTTTACAGAATTAAAATCCAGCCTGCTTTATTGTTTAAAAATGTGTCCAAGACAGCTGCGGAAAGCCAGTACAAAATTCATGTCACGAAGAGTCATAGAAGAATGTAAGATTAGGGCCTCAGAGTTCAAAGGTTATCAACACAGGTGATCAAGACATAATGGGACTGAAATCTTGAAGACCTCTGTAGGTTTTTCTTCAAAAAGATCGATTGACTGTGACTGCTTATTTTTCTATTTATTCGTATTTTTCCCCTTTTTTGGCTATATTTCCTCATCTAAGTTCAGTATTTAAATATTATTTCAAAATGTAGCTATCATTGCCTTACTTTAGCATTTATATTACGTGCAAAGAACAGGATTAGTGACATACCATGATGGATTATTTAAAGATAGAAGACTGTTATGTCCTTAATAGCATTGCTTTTGGTTTTATAGAAATAAAAACTAATGTATGTAGTGTGCTATATTTTTAAATTCATTTTATTGTGTGTGTCTATTGAAGCAAGACTAATTGTGGTGGTTTGTCGATATATTTGTAAAGAGCAAATCATTGTCAGTGACACAAAGCCTTCACTCTGTGACCTTCAAGACCAATAGAGAATAAATACTATATCACCTGTCTGTGAATATTGATTAGCAGTTTTTCCAGATGATCAAATTGAATTTTAAGTTAATAATTCTATTAAAATAATGATTGTAATAACCCCAATCAAATTGATGAGAGATCAATGATTAAATTATGATTTATAAAACACTTGGTAAAAAATGTATCCTTAGAGTAGAATTAGCAGCTGTCTATATATAATTGCTGATTTTTTTTAAAAAAGGGAATTTTCTGCCAAACTTTTCAAATTAATAGCACAGAAATTGCTAGATAATGGAGCTACAGAGAAAATTAAGGATCAAATTTGTTCCATGTTTTCTTTCCTATTGTATAATATGTGTCCTGGTATTACTTTTGTACACTAGTTGTTTATTATGAAAAAGCATAAATATATGAATAAAATATCTTAGACAAAGGCAATTTAGTGTAGTAGTAAATGGCCTATGGAGGAGATTTAGCTTAGGCTCTCACTTAAATACACATTCACATTTTTTTTAACCTTTTTTACATTCACATTTTCATTTTTTACCTTTAATTATTATCAATCACATTATACATTAAAAATCTCTAAAAGCTACATATAATCACAGAAGTAGTAATTTTTTGAAATTTTATTTTATTGGTACATTTTAGATATGTGTAGTGAACAGTCCTCATATAGAGTGTGTATCTGTACATAGTATATGTTGCATCTTCTTTCCCCCTTACAAGAACTTTGCTTCCATTTTTTTCTTCTATTCTGTTTTTCTCTCCATACCCCTGTCTTTATTCCTCTTCTCATTTGAAAATTTCCTTCCCATTTCCCACTATTTATTATACATTTTGGTCCTTATACATTTGACTTCTCACACCAGAGAAACCATGTGGTATTCACACATGCATGTCCGATTTATTTCACTTAAGACTATTGTCTTAAGGTTCACTTGTTTAGCTATAATTGCCAACAGCTTATCCTTCTTAACGGTGGAATAGTACTCCATTCTATTAAAAAAAAAAACCCACATCTTTATCCAGTCATCAATCTGTGGGTATTTGGGCTGTTTCCAAGATTTAGCTATTACAACCTGTGCTGGTATAAACATGAGTGTACATAAGTTGTTGTGTTATGACACTTTTAATTCTTTCAGGAAGATAGCAAGAAGTGAAATAGCTAAGTCAAATGGAATTTCTAGTTTCACTTTTTTGAGGAATCTTTGCATTGACTTCCACAATGGTTGCTCCAGTCTATACTCCCACTGACAGTAGAAAAGTATTCTTTTATCTCCAAACCTTACCAGCATTAGTTATTGATAGATTTCTTGATAATAGCCATTCTTTCTGGAATAAAGTAGAAGCTGAGTGTGGTTTTAATTTGCATCTCTCAAATAACTATTGATGGTGAACATTTTTCATGTATTTGCCTTTTTTATTTCATCTGAGAAGAGTCTATTCATTTCAGATTAACTATCTTTAGATTGTCTCTATAGATTTGGAGGGTCTGATTGTTTTGAATTCTTTATGTATTCTAGATATTAGTCTTTTTGTCTGAGGAAGAGCTGGCAAAAGTTTTTTCCCACATTTTAGGTTCTTTTTCACTCTGTTAGGTGGTTTCTTTTGCTGTGTAAAAGATTTTTAATGAGATCTCAGTTGTTGATTCTTTATGATAGTTACTGTGTTATTGGAGTTTTGTTCATAAAGTCTTTGCCTACACCAGTGTCTTCAAGAGTTCTACCTATTTTCTCTTCCAGCAGATTTAATGTTTCTGTTTTAATATTTAGATCTTTGACCCATTTCAATTTTAGTTTAATACATGGTGAAAGATAAGTGTTTAGTCTAAATTACTGGCATGTGGCAAGCCAGTTTCCCAGCATCATTTATTAAAGGGACTGTTTTTCTTCCAGCGAATATGTTTGACTCCCTTTGTAAAAGATAGTGTGACTGTGTATGTCTGGAGTTGTTTCTGCATTTTGTAGTCCTCTCTACTGATCCTCATCTTTGTTTCATTTATTTGTTTTGTTTTGGTTTGATTTTGTTTTGTTTTGGGTGTTGTTTGTTTGTTTGCCAGTACCATGCTATTTATATTACAGTAGCTTTGTAGTATAATTGCAAGTCAGGGATTGTGATACCCCTTGTCTTTCCTTTGTTGCCCAAAATTATTTTTGCTGTTCTAGGTCTCCTGGTTCCAAATGAATTTTAGGATTGTTTTCTATAATTCTGTGAGATATGCTATTGGAATGTGATTGGAATTGCCTTAAATCTGTATTACAATTTTGGAAGTATGGCCACTTTTGCTATATTGGTTCTTTCTTCCCAAGAAGAAGGGATATCTTTCCATTTTCTGATATCCTTTTTCAGATTACTACAGTTTTCATTGTAGAGGTCTTTTACTTCCTTCATCAGACTGTTTCCTAAGCATTTCAACTTTTTTGGACGCTACTGTGAAAGATGTTTCCCTAATTTCTGTCTCAATGAGTGAGTTACTTGTGTACAGAAGGGCTATAGATTTTTTAGTGTTGACTTTGTATCCAGCTACACTACTGAATTTAGTTGTTAAACTTAGAAGTCTTTTGGTGGAGTTTTTAGGGTCTTCTATATAGAGTAACATGTCATCCACAAATAATGATAATTTAAACTTCTTCCTTTCCTATCCTTATTCCTTTTATTTCTCTTGTCTGATTACTCTGGTTAATTTTTCCAGAACTATATTGAGTAAGAATGGTGCCGGTGGATATCCTTGTCTTGTTCCTAATTTTAGAGTGAAAGCTTCCATTTTTGTCCATTTAGTATGATTTTGGCTGTTGATTTTTCATTGATGACTTTTATCAGATTGAACTAAAGACCATCTATTCCAATTTTCTACAGAATTTTTATCATGAATGGATGTTGAACTTTGTCAAATGCTTTTTTTTTTGTCTATTGAGATAGCTGTGTTTTTTGCCCTTGGTTCTGTTGATAGGGTGTATTACATTTATTGATTTGCCTATGTTGAACCATCCTTCCGTTTCTGAGATGCATCCTGGTTGACCATGGTATATAATCTTCTCAATGATTTGCTGTATTCTGTTTGTCAGTATCTTGAGGATTTTTGCATATATGTTCACTAAACAGATTGAAGTTCTGTTTTTTGGTTGGATCCTTTCTGGTTTTGGTATCAGGATAATATTTGCTTTCAGGATGTATTGTTTCCTTTTCAATTTTATTAAAGAGTTTGAGAAGTAGTGGCATTAGTTCTTTTCTAAATTTGTTGTAGAGTTGAGCAATGAATCCATCATGAACTGAGCTTTTTCTGCGTTGGTAGATTTTAATTACATCTTCAATTTCATTGGCTAATACTAGTTTATTTAGAATTTTTATATCTTGATTCACCTTTGGTAATTCATATGGATCTTGGTATCTACCCATTTCTTCTGTGTTTTCTATCTTATTAGAATACAGGTTCTTAAGTATTAATCTGGATTTCTTTAGAATCTATTGTGATCTCACCCTTTTCATTACTAATTGTGTGAATTTGAGTCTTTCTCTTTTTTTATAAAGTTGCTAAGTATTCATCAATTTTATTTATTTATTTATTAAAAAAAGAAAATGAATAAAGATAGAAACAATACAGAATTTCAAAAAAATAGGGCCTGGGATTTAGCTCAGTGGCTTAAGCATTTACCTGGTAAGTGCAAGGTCATGAGTTCGACCCCTGGTACCAAAAAAACAAAAAGTAGGAAATTAACAGTAGTTAATATATTGCATATTGTTATGTTAGAAGTAGTGGTTCAGATTACAAGATTTAGGAATGAAAAATATGATCAAGCAAACTGAAAAAAACAATTTTTCAATTTATTTATTGTATTATTTTCTTAATCTCCATTGTATTAATTTCTGCTCTCATCTTTATAATTTTCTCCCTTGTACAAACTTTGGGCTTGATTTCTTACTCTTTTTCTAGAAGTTTGACATTCAACATTAGATTGTTCATTTGAGCTTGCTCTATTTTTCTGATATGGGTATTTGCTGCTATAAATTTCCCTCCCCTCATAGGACTGCTTTCATCATGTCCCATAAGTTGATATGCTGTGTTGGCATTCTTATTTAACTATAGAAACTAATTCCTTCTTTAATTTCATCGGTGACCCATTGGTTGTTCAGGAGAGTGTTAATTTCCATGTGTTTACGACACTCTGTGGTTTCCTTTACCATTGATTTCCAATTTCATTGCACTATGATCTGATAATATACATGGAATAATTTCAGTTTTTTTGCTTTTATTTAAACATGTTCTATGAGCTAGTTTGTGATTTTTTTTTTTTGAACATCCTGTGTACAACTGAGAAGAATGTCTTGGGTGTTCAGGGGTGGAACACTATAGACATCTACTAAGTTCATTTGCTCAAAAATTTGGTTCATTTCTGATATTTCATTGTTGCTTATGTTTTTGTCTAGTTGATCTATTTGTAACAGTGGTATATTGAGATCTCCTTGTATAATTGTATTAGTGCTTATTTGAATTTTCACATCCATTAATAATTGTTATGTATAGTTAGGTATACTGGCATTTGGTGTATATATATTTATGACTGTTACCTCTTCTTTACAAAGCAATGGTGAACTTTATCTCCTTTAATCAGTCTTGGCTTGAAGTCCAATTTGTCTGCAAATAGAATAGCGACCCCTGCCTTCTTCTGGGTTCCTGTCACATGTAGTATTATTTTCTATTCTTTGACTTTCATTCTGTGAATTTCTTTTTGAATTAAAAAGTGAAGTGAAACCATTAACACTGATGGTTAATAACTGATATGTATTGCCTTAGCCTTGTCATGTTACTTTCCTGTTGTTAGTTCCCATTTTTCCCCCACTTTTCTTTAAACAGGGATTGAACTCATGACCTCGTGCTTGCCAGGCAAGCACTTACGCTGCTGAACTAAATCCCAAGCCCCTACTCCCCTCCATTTAATTGCTTACCTTATCTGGTGGGTTCATTCTATTGGGATTAAAGGGGTTCTAAACCTTTTTCTTTAGGGTTTAAAGTACTTCACTCTAACCTCTCCTGAGGGATTGTGTTTGAGTCTTGTGATTCTGATGGGTTTTCCTGTATAAATGATTTATTTCTTTTCTCTAACAGCTTTTAATACTTTTCCTGTGTTGAATTTCTAGACTCTTGACTAGTATATGCCTTGGTGTAGATTTTTTTTTATCATATGCCTTACTAGTTATTTAGGAGGGTTTTATTTAATTTTTATGTGTTTATGAAGTTCTCGTGGTTTTTTTTGCCACTGGTTTCCAATTTCATTGCACTGTGGTCTGATAATATTCATGGGATAATTTCGTTAACTTTGCATTTACTTATGCATATTCAGTGAGCTAATATGTGGCCAATTTGAAGAATGTCCTTTGTGCAACTAAGAAGAATGTGTATTTTGATGTTGTGGAGTGAAAGACTGTACATATTGTATTCAGTCCATTTGTTCAAAAGTTTGGTTCAGTTCTGGTATTTGTTGATTTTTTTTGTCTATGTTGATCAGTCTATTTGTGACAGTGGAGTAATGAGGTCCTCCATTTCAATTGTGTTAGTGCTTATTTGATATTTCATGTCTGTTAGTATTTATTTTATATAGTTGAGCATGCTGGAATTTGTTGCATATATTTATATGTGACAGAGCACCTGCTTGGCATGCATGATGCCCTGGATTTGATCCCCAGTGCCACCACAAAACAAACAGGGAAACTTGTTCATTCCTGTCTCCTCCCCCTTTTATTGAATGTGAGGGTTACAAGAGAGGAGGTATGAGCAGCTATATGTGTTCTGAGTCAAAGACTGCGACATTTCTGTCTGCTTTATAGCAGCTTTTTTCTGTGTATATCCTGTTAGAAGATGTTGCATGTAGTATATAGTTTGAACAGAGAACATTAACCTAACTGGAGCCATCAGGTCAAGGGCAGTGATCCAGAGAGGGCTTAAGTAGTAGTGATCAGCTAATACACAGATGTTGGCCCAGATGTGCTCAGAAAACAGCCCAGCTCAGGGTGGGCTTCAGAGACTACCTTGGGATTGCACCAAGGTCCCTGCATCATAAGAAGAAATGAAAGCAAGTGAATTTGACCTTCAACTATAAATATAGAAGAAGAAAATAAAACTGAAGGGCAGTGGGAAGGAAAAAAGATAAAAACTGGTAAGTAATGATTGAGAAAGCAAAGTATTCAAAAGCTGAAACATCGGTAAATGGGAAAATCATTAGTAAAAAATATTAGTACAAGATAGTGAATGCAAAAAAGCCCACACACAGGAAGTTATACATATGAAAACGATACAACAGACAAGATTTCATAAGCATGTGTTAGAATAATATCCCAATAACTAATATCTTTGGATAATCAGTAAAATGCTTGTATACTGGAAAAACAAAAATAAGCAATTTTGAGTCTAAAGAAAGCTGAGTAGACCAGAAAAGAAACTTAAAGTACAACCCAAAACAGCTTTAGACCAGACAGTTGTATAGGTCAATAATTTTGAGCCACAAGTAAGTTTCACAGCATAAAAGTGTGTTGGGAATAAGGAAAAGTTTCCAAAGTCTTTTAATTCATCCTGTCAAGTGAATTTTACCCTAACCTAAAATTTAATAAAGATAACATAAATTAAATAGCAGGGTGTGGTGGTGCACACCTGTAATCCCACCACTCAGGAGGCTGAGGCAGGAGGTTTGTTCTGAGTTCTAGACCAGACTGGAATACAAAGTGAATTCAAGTCCAGCCTGAACTGCATAGGGAGACCCTAACTCAAAAAACAAAACAAACAAACAAAACAAATATATATATATATATATATATATATATATATATATATATATATATAATTTCCAGGTGAATCTTATGAATAGAAATATAGAAATTCTATAAAAGATTGTCAAGTCAAACTTTACACAGTATATTAAGACAGTGACATACAATGAGCATGTAACATTTATCATGTGAATACAAGAATGAATCAGTGTTAGAAAATATATTAATGTGACTTTATAGGTCAAGTTATTAGAAAATTTGTTAAAAGATATTTATGTTAAAATTCAATGTATGTTCTTGATGAAAACAAACTAGCTCAAAAATTTCAAAATAGTTACTTTCTTAACTATTTCCATTCCCACCATCATGCCAAGTAAACACCAGGATTATTCCCATTGCTGGGAAGAGTAACATAGGGTTGTCTGTGGTCACTAATGCTGTGGAATGGATAGGATAATCTGTTGATCTGTGTTTCACACTACGGTATTGTGTGGCTCTGTGCTTCACATTGGGGTAGTCTGTGGATCTATATTCCATGTTAGAATACCAGCACAAAAGGACCTTCCAGAAAGAACACTGGACCAGAAACCAGGAATTTCTAGTCCTAGATGGTTGGATAATCTGCTTAGCACTTGGGATATGTTTCATCAGTCAAAGGAGAAAAAAGTTGCATGTTTCCCTATACCAGTGATTTCAAATCTTCCATGAGCACCTTTAGTACTCACTGTAAAATCCCAACAATATTTTAGGTACTCTTTCTCCGAAAGATAATGATTTTAATTATAAAACTTCTCACAAGGAACAGTATCTAAATATTGTTCTAAATATTAATATCTAAATATGAGAAATATGTTTATGGATTGGAAGACTTCTAGAATGTCAGTTTATATTCTGTGAAGATTCCAAGAGAATTCTTCATGCAGAAAGAATGTCCTTTAAATAGTACACAAAACAGTCATACACAAAAAACAGAGTCTTTACCAGTATTGTTCAGGCAGATGCAAAAATTAACTCAAACTGGCATAGGCCTAAATGTAAAACCTCAAGTATAAAACTTTCTAGAAGATCCCCCATGCGAGCAAGCAGAGCCCACCAAGACAAGTGCTGCCCCTCCCCAGGCAAGCAGGCACACCTGCACAGGAAAAGTGAAACTCCTTCTCTACGTAAACAGGTCCACTAGGTGTACAGTTCTCCCTGTTGCAAAGGTACACCAACTCCAAGCTGGCTGTGCATTTTGCTTCCCCATGACATGGGGTAGCAGAGGCAAGGACTAGCCAGTGGACCTGATCCTGGACAAGAGCTACTGGGGAGAGAAGGAAGTAACCAGACCCTACAACTTGGAGCAGTAAGACCAACAGCCCTCTCAAACCTCCACCCTGCAACTGATAATCCAGCAGATAATGAGAGTGCTGAATGTTTTCCCCAGCTACCAATGAATGGGCAAATATGTCCTGGTGTGGTGTTATTACCACAGTCTGTGGGGAACAGAGGGACCTCTTAAAGCTAGGCATAAAAAATCATGACTGGCTGGATCCACATACTGCTGATCTGAGAAAGCAACCACTTGTTAAATAACACAAGAATTTGTTCTTTGAGTCAAATCTTCTCTTTGTTTTTTGTATTTTTATTATTTTCATCTTTCCTTTGTCATTTTTGGGGAGCAGGTTGAGGTTTTCTCTTCTTTCCCCCGCCTTTTAGTTTCATTCCTTATCTGGTTTTGCCTTTCAGTTTTCTTTTTCTTCTTATGCATTTTTTGCTGTTTTATCTTTTTTCTTTTTCTTGTTTCTCCTTTCTTGTGACTATTCTTTATCACAGTTGATTTCCTTTTACCTTTAGTAGGACCCCCTATCTTATAGTTCTCTCCTTGTCATAGCCCATTGATTAATTTTTCAAATTTGCATTTTGCTTTTTTCAGTCTCCTGTCCCCCACCCCCTTTACCTTTATTAATGTATCTGTTCAGCATTATGAAACTCAAGATAGTTAGTTAACTTTACACCTATGTTGTTGAATACTATTGTTAGCAGAGGTAAAATTTTTCCATTTAGTAGATATTTATTTATTCTTAGCCAATTGTGTGTCACTAGTTGGTTTGTCTTAGTGATGGATCTCTTTTCTGTGGTTAAAGATGGCACTGTTTATGAGATCATAGCTCAATAAAATTAGAAATAAAGAACAAAAGAAAGCACAAAATTATGCAAATGCATGTAAATTAAACATTACATCTTTAAATAAACAATGGATTACAGAGGAAATCAAGAAAAAAAATAAGACAATTTATAGAACTAAATGATTATGCCACTACAGCATACTAGAACTTATGGGACATGAAGAAAACAGTTCTAAGAGTGAAATTTGTAACCGTGAATGACTACATCACAAGAACAGAATGAGCTCAAATAATTGACTTAGTAATCCACCTCAAGATCCTAGGAAAACAGGAACAATCCAAATCCAAAGCTAGAATAAGGAAGGAAGTCATAAAGATCAGACCAGAAAGCAATGGAGTTGAGATTTTAAAAAAAAAGCAAAGAATGCATCAAAAAGCTGGTTCCTTGAAAGAATAAACAAAACAGGCAAAATCTTAGCCAGCCTAACTTTAAAAGAACAGAAAAGACCCAAATCAATGCAATTAGAATAAAAAGGCAAAATCACAACAGATACTGCTGAAATAAAAACATTATTAACAGTTACTTTATAAACTTGTATACCAAAAATTGGAGAACTCAGAAGAAATGAATAGGATTCCTACAAATATAACAATTACCAAGAAGATTTAAAAACTCTGATTAATCCAATAACAGGCAATGAACTTAAAGCAACAATTGGGGAAAAAACAAAACAAAGCAAAATAACTATGAACTAATAAAAGCCCAGGTCTAGATGAGTTTACTACTGAAATCCGGAAAAACTGCAGGGAAATTCTGACAACAATATTCCTCAAACTCATAATGAAATGAAAAGGCAAGGACTACTCCCAAGAGTCATTGCTGGATGCTTCCACTACCCTGATTCCAAAACCAGACAAGGATGCAACAAAAGAAAGAGAACTATAGACCAATTTCTTCAATGAATATAGATGCAAAACTCAACAAAATTCTGTTAAACACAGTGCCACAAATCATCCAGAAGATCATACATCATGACCAAGTAGTCTTCATCCTAGCGATGCAAGGATGGTTCAATGTATGCAAATCAATAAATGTAATACATCACCTAAACAGAAGCAAAAACAAAAATAAGAGGTGATCATCTCAATACACAGAAAAAGCCTTTGAAAAAGTGTAGCTTCCTTTTATGATTAAAAAATCCTGAAGAAAATAGATATAGGAGAACTTTAAGTTAACCTGATTAAGCCATTTGTGACCATTCTAATGTTAATGTCATATTAAATGGAGAAAAATTGAAAATTTTCCATCTAAAATCATCAATAAGGTAAGAATATCCACTATCATCCCTTCTGTTCTCTAGTGGATTAGCCAGAGCAGTTAAGCAAGAAAAAGAAATAAAAGAGATATGCGTAAGAAAAGAAGTAGTCAAGCTATTATTTGCAGATGATATGATCCTCTACATAGAAAGTGCAACAACTCCACCAAAACACACTTAAATTTAATAACCAAATTCAGTAATGTAGCAGGATGCAAAGTGAGTATACAATAGTCAATAGCATTCCTATAGACTAGTGATGAATCCACTGAGAATGAAATTAGAGGAAAAATACCATTCACATAACATCAAGAAAAATTAAATACTAAGGAATTAACCTTAGGAAGTGAAAGACCTCTACAGTGAAAACTAGAGTACTCTGAAAAAGGAAGTCAAAGAAGACATCAGCAAATAAAAATATCCCCTCTTCCTCCATAGGCAGAACCAATATAGTAAAAATGGCCTTACATCCAAAATTGGTAACAAATGTATTGCCATCCCAAAACTCCTAGAGCATTCTTTACAGAGTTGGAGAAGACAATCCTAAAATTCATATGGAACTCGAAGAGTCCCAGAATAGTAAAAGGAATCCCAGATAAGAAGAGCAAATCTGAAAACATTGCAATCCTGGACCTGAAGTTGTATTACAAAGCTACAGTGATAAAAGCAGTATGATACTGGCAAAAAAACAGACATGAGGATCAATAAAACAGAATGTAGAGTGCAGAAACAGCCCTAAGAAGTAAGTGAGAAAAAGCCAAAAAAAAAAAATCTATAATAAAAGCCTCATCCTTTTTGCTCTTTAACAAAGAGGCAAAAACAAAAACCCTTTATACTATAAGAAAGATAACCTCACTAATAAATGGTGTTGAGAAAACTGGCAGTCCACCTTCAGAAGATTGAATGTAGACCCATATCTCTCACCATGTCTTAAATGAAAATCAAAATGGATCAAAGTACTAAGTGGTACAAGACAAAATAGGTTAAAAAAAATTGAAGTCATAGACATAGGCTAGGGCTTATGGAACAGAACCCCAGTTGCAGAGGAAATAGTATGATAATCAAATGGGATCATATCAAATTAAAAGGCTTCTGCACAGCTAAAGAAGTAATACAGCAGAAAGACAACTTACAAAATAGAGAAAAAATTAACAGCTACTCCTCAGACCTCAAACTAATGTCTTGAATATACAAAGAACTCAAAAGCACCCCCCGTAATAAAATACCTAATCAAGAAATTATCAAGCAGCCCACCATGCTGCCCTCAGACCTTGCCTGCAGGCTTTTCCTGTGTGCCCCACCTGCCTGGCCCCTTGGACATTGCAGGCACGCTTTCCCTGCATGCCCCACCTGCCTGGCCCACCGCACCGCCAGCCCGCTATTATTGCCATCTGGATCTAGTACTGCTAGTACACCCCCCACATCTGGATCTAGTACTGCTATTGATGTTCAGCTCCCCCTCTCCCTCTGAGAACCTTGAATTGCAGTGGATTAACTGTGCTGGGTTGACAGGAGACTCAGTAATCCCTCACCCAAACAGAAGACCTCACCAGGTTCCAGTCAGTGTGGTGAGTTTGCCCCTAAGACAGAGGTCTTCAGAGGGTAAATAAGAGCAATAGCGTTGCTCCCTCCAGCTGTAAGACCTTGGAAGCTTGGTAAAAGTGTATTCTTCCACACAGAACATCAGGCAAGTTGAGGAGTTTGCTAATAAGGGCTCTCTCAACTTGGAGAAAATTAAAAGGGCTTATGAGACACCCAGTGACACAGTAGGGTCTCAGCTGAGAGAAACACTATGGACAGGGAGATCTGGTGACCTATAATAACCTGAAGACATAGCAACAGCAGGAACTAAGGGTTGACTTACATCAATACTCTTAAGCTAGTCAGCCCAGAAAGAATATAGGACTTACCCAACAGGACCCATAGGAGAAATTCAAGCGACTGCCCTCTTCTTTATTGTGGTACTCAATAATCAGACAAACATCAACCATACATTAGGACCCTAAGATACACACTACCGACAGTTGTGACTGTTGGGATTGAAAAACCCAAAAGGTGAAAATGACAAAACAAAAAAGCAAAATGCAATCTCAAACATCTAGTCCATTAGGAGCAAGAACAGGTGACAGTGAAGTAGAGTACTTTAAAAGTACTCAAAGATATCTCTGAAAAGATAGCAAATGAAATAAATCCATGAGACTATAGAGGAAATCAAATTAGAAATAATTTCTCACATAAAGACAGAAATAACAACCTTAGTAAATGAGTTGCTCAGCATAACTATAGAAGAAATAGATTTAAAAAAATACAGGAGCATGGGAAATTGCAACCTTGAATGAACAAGTAGAATCCATGAAACAAATTCAGAGATCCAAGAAACAAAAAATTCCATTGAAAGCTGGCAAAACTGTTTAAATGAAGCTGAAGAAGGAATTTTGGACTTGGGGACAGGATCACAGATAGCAATCATGAAAGGATAGAACTTATAAAAACTACAAAGCAGCATGGACGTGACAATCCAGCAGCTTCAAGATGATGCCAAGAAAAACAATATAAGACTGATAGGCATCAGTGAAGATGCAGGAGTCAATGGGAATGAGATCAGTAAACTATTCACAGAATAGCAGGAAATTTCCCAAACATGGGGAAAAATCTGATATACAGATAAATGAGGCATATAAAATGCCAAAGAGTCACAACCAACATAAATCTATACCCAGACATGTAATAATTAAGATCCCAGACATACAGCAGAAAAACAATACTAAAAGCTCTTAGAGAAAAAAACACAACTCACCTATCAAGGAAAACCCATTAGAATCATGGCAGACCTTTCAGCACACACCTTCAAGTTAAGACGAGCTTGGAGTGAGGTATTTCAAGCCTTAAAAGAAAACAACTTTCATCCCAGACTAATGTACCCAGTAAAACTGTCTTTCAGATTTAATGGAGAAACAAGATACTTCCATTACAAAGAACAACTGAAGAAATTCTTGTCCACCAAACCAACCCTAGAAAGAGTATTGAAAGACATACTAGATAGAGATAAAAATGACCACAGTCTCCAGAACAACTTCTAGAAACCACCATGCAGGGTGTGAAATTAAAAAGGAGTAAAAGCAGAAAACAAACAACAGGAACTTAACATGACAAAGTTGAGCCAGTACATATCAGTTATATCCATAAATGTAAATGGCCTTAATTCACCTATCAAAAGAAACACGTTGACAGAATGGATCAAGAAACAGGATCCCACAATATTCTGTATACAAGAAACACATCTGACTCAAAAGGAAACTCACAGATTAAAAATCAAAGAATGAAAAACAATATTCCATGCAATGGGAACCCAGAAAAAAGCAGGGGTAGCTATTCTGTTTGCAGACAAAGTGAACTTCAAGCCTAAAATTACTAAAACAGATAAAGAAGGCCACTACATACTTATTAGTGGAAAACTTCAAGAGGAAGAACTAACAATTATAAATATGTATGCACCAAATATAGAAGCACCCATATGAGACAAATACTAATGGACATGAAAAACTGAATGCACAAGAAAAGAATTGTAATAGGGGACCTTAACACACCACTGTCACAGAGAGATTGATCAGCTAGACAAAAAGTCAGCAAAGAAATAAAAGAACTGAATCATACCTGTGAGTAAATGGACTTAGTGGATGTTTACATGCTGTTCCACCCAATCACATCACAATATACATTATTCTCAGCTGCACATAGAACATTCCCCAAATACACCATATATTAACCTATAAAACATTCTTAAGTAAACGCAAAGGTATTGAAATTGCCCCATGCATAATATCTGACCATATCACACTGAAATTGGAAATCAATGGCAAAAGAAATTGCAAAACCTACATAAATATATGGAAATTAAAAAACAACCTTTAAAAAAAAACCCAGAGGGTTACAGGTAAAATTAAAAAAAAAATAAAACAGTACCCACAATTCAATGAAAATGCAGATACAACATACTGTAACCTGTGGAATGCAATGAGAGCAGTCCTAAGAAGCAAATATATAGCAATAAATTGTCACATCAAGAAAACAGAATGAGTACAAATAGACAACCTGATGCTACATCTCAAGCTTCTAGAAAAGGAAGAGCAAATCATACCCAAAGCTCATGGAAGAGAGGAAATTATAAAGATCAGAGCAGAAATTAATGCAATTGAAACTAAAAAAAATTGAAAAATTAACAAATCGAAGAGCTGGTTTTTGAGAGAATAAACAAAATTGATAAGTTATACTACTCTAGCCAACCTTACCAAGAAAAAGAAAAAAACCCCTCAAATTCATGCAATAAGGACTGAAAAGAGAGAAATTACTACAGATACCATGGAAATTCAAAAGATCATGAACACCTACTTTGAAAATCTCGACTTACAAAGAGTGGAAAACACAGAGAAAATGGTCAGATATCTAGAAACGTGAACTGCCAAAGTTCAATCAAGAAGATACAACAATTTTGAATAACCCAATATCAGCTATTGAAATTGAAAACATAATTAAAAACTTACCAACAAAGAAAAGCCCAGGTCCTGGTGGATCGCAGCTGAATTCTATAAGAAACTTAGAGAAGAGTTGATGACAATACTCCTTAAACTCTCCAATGAAATTGAAAGAGAAGCAATCCTACCTAACTCATTCCTAGAGGCCAGTATCATGCTGATACCAAAACCAGAAAACAATCAACCAAAAAGGTGAACTATAGGCCAATCTCACTAATGAACATTGTTGCACAGATTCTCAATAAAATACTGGCAAATAGAATGCAGCAAATCATAAAGAAGATTATGCATCACAACCAAGTGGGATTCATTCCAGGAATGCAAGGATGATTTAACATATGCAAATAAATAAATGTAATACACCACATCAACAGAGCCAAAAGTAAAAGTCACATGATCATCTCAATAGACAGAAAAAGCTGATAAAGTCCAAAACATGTTCATGATAAAAATGCTACAGAAACTTGGAATAGATGGTATCTACCTCAATTTCATAAAGGCCATTTATGGCAAACCAACAGCCCACATTATACTAAATGGATAAAAATTGAAAGCCTTCAACTCTAAAATCAGAAACAAGAAAAAGATGTCCACCATCACTACTCCTATTCAATATAGTTCTGGAAATAATTGCTAGAGCAATCAGACAAGAGAAAGAAATAAAAGAAATAAAGATAGGAAAACAAGAAGTTAAATTATCATTATTTGCAGATGATATGATACTTTACATACAAGACCCAAAAAATCCATTAAAAAACTACTAGAGGTAATAAACAAATTCAGCAGCATAGCTGGATACAAATTCAACACTCAAATCAATAACATTCCTCTGTTACAAAAACAGAGATATAACAAAAACTCACTGAGAGAGAAATTATGGAAATGATGCCTTTCACAATAGCATCTAAAAAAATGAAATACTTAGGAATCAACCTAACCAAGAATGTAAAAGACCTATGTGCTGAAAATTATACTACTATAAAAAAAGGAGATGGAAAAGGATATTAGAAAATGGAAGGATATTCCTTGCTTTTGGTTAGGAAATAACAAAATTGTGAAAATGACTATACTCTTAAAACTGTTATAAAGATTTAATGCAATCCTAATCAAAATACCATTACCATACCTTACAGATCTAGTGAAAATATTCCTAAAATTCATTTGGAAACAGAGGAAACCTAGAAGAGCAAAGGCAATTCTGAGCAACAAAGGCAAGGCAGGAAGCATCTCAATTCTTGACTTGAGATTATACTACAAAGCCACAGTGATAAAATCAGCATGGTACTGGCAAAGCAGTAGACCTGAGGATCAATGAAACAGATTAGAAGATGCAAGCACAACTACAAAGACACTCAGCCACCTGATATTTGACAAAGGGGCTAAATATGTTCACTGGAAATAAGATAGCTTCCTCAATAAATGATGTTGGAAAAATTGGCTTTCCTCATGCCGAAGACTAAAACTAGACCCAAGCCTATCACCATGCACTAAACTAAAGTCAAAATAGATCAAGGATCTAAATATTAAAACAGAAACACTAAATCTACTGGAAGACAAGGTAGGTAGAAATCTTGGAGATATAGAGATAGGCAGAGAATGCATGAACAAATCGCAAACTTCAAATAATCAGCAACTGGGATATCCCACTAAAATGTTTTTGCACTTCAAAAGAAGTCACCAACAGAGTGAAAAGAAAACCCACAGAATGGGGAAGAATTTTAGCCAACAAGCCCTCAGACAAACACTTATATCCAGAACATATAAAGAACTGAAAAACATCAACCCTCCCAAATTTAAAGACCATCTCCAAAAATGGGCATCTGAGATGAGCACACAGTTCTTAGCTGAAGATATACAAATCGCAAATAAATACATCATGAATTGCTTACCATCACTGGTCATTCGAGAAATGCAAATTAAAACAACGCTGAGATTTCCTCTCACCCCGGAAAGAATGTCTACCATCAAGAACTCAACTGATAACAAATGTTGGCAAGGCTTTGGGGAAAAAGGAACACTTCTCCACTGTTTGTGTGAGTATATACTGGTACAGCCACTGTGGAAATCACTATGGAGATTCCTCAAAAAACTAGGATTGGAAGTCCCATTCAATCCAGCTATTCTCCTCCTTGGTATTTTCCCATAAAAACTGAAAAGGTCATGTCACAGTGATATATGTGCATCCATGTTTATAGCAGCACAATTTGTAACAGCTAAATCATGGAAACAGCCAAAATGCCCATCAACTGCAGAGTGGATGAAAAAGATGTGGTATTTTTATACAATGGAATATTACTCAGCTATAAAAAAAGAATGGTCTTGAGGCCTTTATAGGTAAATGGAAGCAACTTAAGACTATCCTTATAAGTGAAATAAACAAGACTCAAGTTAGTAAGTATCACATTGTCTCTCTAATGTAAAAAATAATACAAACTGAAAGAGTAATAAGATCAAACAGTATAATAGATACTGTAAAAATGAAATGGAAAGAATTTGCTCTAAAGGATGTAACTGTATATATAAGCGTGTAAGATAGATAACCATATTACTAAATTTTTGCTGGACCATTGAACAGAATGGTTTGCACTGTCAATGTTTGAGTGTCTGTCCACTTTTTATGCTTTGATTTTGTAACTTGAACAACTATTTCTAAGATGACAATATGTAATGTATCAACTAATGATTTCTTAGTGTTAATTTTTTTCAATTCTGTATTATTTTTACCTTTTTTCTATTTTTTTCTTTCTTTAAAAAAAAAAAGAAATTGGCATGCAAAATGAATAGACACTTAAAAGAAGGGATACCAATAGCCAATGAACACATAGAAAAATGCTCAACATCAGTGGCAGTTAGAGAAATGAAAATTAAAATGGCACTGAGGTTCCATCTTACCCTAGAAAGAATGGCCATTATTAAAAAATCAAATAATACCAAATGCTGGTGAGACTCTGGAGAAAAAGGAACCCTTCTACACTGTTGGTGGGAATGTAAACTAGAACAGCCACTAGGAAAATTAGTGTGGAGATTCATCAAAAACTAAACCTAGAAATTCCATTTGACCCAGCTATTCCCCTTGTAGATATATTCCTGAAAGAGTTAAAGACATCATACTACAGTGATACATGCATACTCATATTTATAGCAGCATACTGATAATAGCTAAATCTTGGAAGTGGACTCTATGCCCATTGCTAGATGGAGGGATAAAGAAAATGTATTTATACACAGTGCAGTATTACTCTGCCATAAAGAAAGATAAATCTGAGTTATTTGCAGGAAAATGGATGTACCTCTTGAGACACTAATGTTAAGTGAAATAAATCAGACACACATGCTTAAATAGCACATAACTTTTATTATAAAGAGCAAAATAAAAGTTAAATAATAGAATGTAGGGAGATAAACATAAAGAGCAAAAGAAAAGTCAAATAATAGGAAGTTGGGAGATAAATCTTTCTTTAGAGAGGAAGGGGATCAAGAGGTAGAGAGTGAGGAAAGAAAAAGATGAAAGCAGCATTAAGATATGTTGTGCACATGTATCAACCCCATATAAGAAATGTAAAAGCTATGTGCAACAAACTAATATGTGCAACGTACTAATAAATTTTAAGATAACTTTTAAAATCCTAGATGAATACATAGGAGTAATTTTTATGGCCTCAAGTTTGGTAATGATTTCCTAGGACACAAGAAGCACAGTGTACAAGACAAAAAATTGGTAAATGACACTTTAAACAGCTTGTGTTCTTCAAAACACAGTATTTAGAAAATTATGACTTGCCACAGACTTGTAGTAAGTTTGTAAAATGTGTATCTGCTAAGTGACAGTAAACCAAATACACAAAATGTCAAAACTCAGGTAAGAAAGCAAGAGCACAATTTAAACAATAGCAAAAAATTTGAACAACTATACATGTCACCAAAAATATATTAATACCTTAATAACATAAAAACATTGTCATGGGCTTTACTACAGAAAAATGTTAACAAACATAGCAGCAATACCTAAAGGTCCAAAGATCAATGTAAATAGTGTTAAGTTGCTGTCAAGCCCTGAAAGAATAGGTGAAAGTGCCTATTTATGAGACTGATGTAGCAACGATGCTTTCAATAGTGGGGTGACCACTGAAGAATAATGAAAGAGTTAATAGATGTCCTCAAAGATATGGCTGCCTCTAGGACTAGGGCACATGTTATACAGCATGAGCCTCAAGTATGTTGTAGTGCAGAAAATAAGAATGTGCTGAAATTGTTAACAAAAAACAAAATCTAGCCACAATTGATGAGGACAAATGGGCAGTGGACCTCCCTGGAAGAGCTCTCTGATTGAAGCTGGAGCAATTTAAAATAAAAATAATCAGAAAAGTAGTACTGAATGATTAAGCAAAGTGTAAAACAGATATCCATAAGTGATACTAATTGAATAAATAAATGAGAAGCATTCCTTTGCAAAATTGTGTATGTGGATACTTCACTCAGGCAAGAGAAGTATAATTCCCCCCATCTTTAGATACGAGCTATACATAATAACTTCCAAGGAAAATAGAAGACAACTTTCAGTAGAGATATCTGACAAACACTCTCAACCAGGTGCTCAAGACCAGCATCAGTAGTGATAAGACAGTTTGAATGCTTGATCAGAAAAGGTGCTTTCTGTGGTCTCCTGCCTCAAGGCCACAACTCCAGTCTCCCATAAGAAAAACATAAGCATACTCAACTTTAGTGATACTCTACAAAGCACTTTACCAGTCATTTTCAAAACTATCAGGTTCATCAAAAGAAGGAAAACCTTAGTAATTGTCACAACCAAGAGAAGCCTAAGGGACATGGCAAGTGCAATATAAATCTTGGATGAATCTTGGGACAGAAAGAAGACTATGTGAAAAAACTACATCCATTTCAATAAAATATGATTTTAAGTTTTTAAAATGTAATCTATTTGCTCAGATTTTGTTGATGACATGACAAAACATTGTGTGTGTCTACTTTAGAACAAAATTGCCAAACAACCAAAAATCTTTCTAACATGCTGTTTCACTTTTCATAATTATTTCACAGTAATGAGTTTAAGCAGTTTTCTTCTTCATAATAGTATCTAATTTAGTTTTTTATCCCATCACTCTGTTGCATAAAAGATATTAAGGTAATTGTGCATAGTACCATGGTTTCAGATCACTATGTGGCCACTCAGTAACATTTCCTTAGTGAAGCTATGCAAAGGTTCCAGGGATTATGGTTTTCTTTTAATCTGTATACTTGTGAAGCTGAAATATAATAATGTTAAAATAAGGAAGAAATATGCTTTTGGGGCCACAGGTTTCATCATGACCAAGCAAGCATAATTTTGATGGAAAGCCAATGTTGCCAGCTCCCAGTCTGTTCAAACCAGTTAGATCTTTCATGCAGTGTTCTTCATTGTCTAGTCTCCACACTGTAAAGAAGCATAAAATAATTTTTTGGTTGATTTCCAGGATAGTTGAGATTGATGACAGTGGGAATAATAAATACTAAGGAAAAAATCTACCTTAACATTGTATATCTGATGTCTTTTTCAAGAAGTATGTACCTATCTCCCAAAATTTTTTAAATTTGAAGGTGAAATATTTTCATGAGTCATGCAAATATGAGTCAATTCAAATGTGAATTAAGAACTGGGGCATGCAACAAATTAAAGTATAATGTTACTCATTCTTTTCATGGCTAATATTTTACATTTCATTGTCTTCTACAAGGTGGCAAAACTCCTTCAGCCTTCTTCCCTTATAAGCTTTTGTACTTCTTTCAAGTAACTTATACTTTGCATGTATTGAAATAGTTTTAAGGCAAGCTAATAATTTGCAGGTGAAGTGAAACTTGTTAACCTCAAAACCCAAAGAACACTGGGGTGGCTGCCTATCCATGTGTCTGTTCCCAGCACCCATCAGAGTCTCCACCCCAGAAAGTGCTGTGTCTGTTTATACTTTTTGCTTGCATCTTAAGAATTCCACTCAACTTTCCACTTTAAATCACTTTATGAGATTTTTAGGTTTAATTTACTTGAGAACTTTGTTGTCATGCTTGCTTATATGTCTGCAGTAGTGAACAGGTAACACACAAGTAGGCTTGCTTGCATCCATCTGCACAGCCCTGTTATCTTGCTCAGGAATGAAATCCCATTCTGCTTTGTATAGTAGGATCTGGGGCCACAAGAGACATTGCTGCGCAGGTTGTCTTCCCTGGGGTCGTTAGGTAGCTTCAGCGTCTTCTTGTACCCTTGACTTCAGCAATCTCACCACTTGTCTGATAAAGCTGTCAGTTTTATATCAGGAGCTGATACACCCTAGAAAAGTGTGTGAGTTTTCTTTGTTATCAGTGTTGGGCATAAAATCCACTACCTCATGTATGCTAGGTAATTGCTCTACTGCTGAGTCACATCATTAGCCCTGAAAGTACTTATATTTTAATTGCTTAAATTTGTATAAAGAAAACACAATCAAACTACAAATGCCATTGAAGTTTTTTTGCTATCATTTCTATATTTAGCATCACTACATGTAAGTTATTTCTAAGATTCTCCTAAAAAGAAAACCATACACATGTTTCAGATAGGCACAGGGAATTTTCTGGGGGTTTCCTTTACTGTTCATATCCTCACTAAATCTATTCCAAACTGTTAGGTAAGATATCAAAGCGCAATTCAAAGGATTAGGGATATAACTTTATAGCAGAGCATTTGCCTAGTACATGAGTTCCTAGAGTCAGTCTTCTGTACTAGATGGTGGGGGCAAAACTTGATACATTCATGGCAGGGCTGTAATTCATCTATCTCGCTGCCAGGCAATGATTTAACTTTTATTAGTAAAATCATTGATAAAAGTGATTAGATCTGTTTGTACCACTAGTGGTGAAAGCTGCCTATTGGGACAGTTATGCTTGTATGACTGCTGGTTCAAGCTCTTGGGAACGTATTTACCCAGACCTGGAGACCTGCTGGTGTCATTGGGTTAGTCTTTCCTGACTTCAGTAAGGAAGACCAGGCCAGTGTGTGATACTGACAGGTATTAAGTCACAGCCAATACTTTGAAGGTACTACATGTCCTCCAAGATATTTTCCTTTTTATTTACTTGTTTATAGACCTAACCCATAAATGTTTACTTTTACATTGTTGCAAGTTACATTAACAAAGACAATCATTAAAGCATCTACCTTATGAAAAATTTGAATACTGTTCTTTTTTTTTTTTCCAGTTGGTGGTATATAGAGTTAATCCACAGGGTATTTACTGGCTAAAAAGAGAATGCTGGTGTAGGTATAAGAAGTGAATGTGATTTTTGTTATAAGCTGCTAACTCACAGGGGTTGTGAAATCAAGCATAAACTAAATAATAAACAGATGTGAGTCACCAAATATAGAATGTGTCAGTACTGACTGCAGTGGGGCACTATGAGATGATAGGGTATTCACCGAAAGATACAATTTACAGGTCACGATGTAATAGTAACCTTTCACTATGTAAATTGAAAATTAACCTTGGGAATATTAGATCATTTGTAGCTTATAGAGATGTATTGGGAAAAATTGTGCAGAATGTCACTTTTGTTTTAGGTTTAAAGCAGCCTTGTAGGAATATGTTCTTCCCTTTAGACAGGAGTCAGTCTTGTTAATGTCCATATGTCTTTTCTTCAGTGCTATAATTTAGAGCGTGTTGCTGACGTTCTAAATTACAGTACTGGATCATCGGTAGATGATTTTAGGCTTTTAGTGCACTTCGGTCTCTTAGTAACACCCTGGAGACTCGGAGTGAGAGTTCTAATTCCAGCTCCACCAGTGACGCACTATTTAGCATTTAGTGCCTAGTCCTCACCAGCAGCAGCACGCTAGTGTCAAGAGGGTGGGTGCATACTGCTAGTGCTGCATGACAAACCACCCTCAAAACCTGGGATATTGGAATGCATTTGGTGTTCTCATGGGTACATTGTTTCTTCAGCTGGGTGAGTCTCACAGGTAGAAGTTTTTGGACTCTTGTATCCCTGCCTCAGGAGGAAATGACAGGGCTCTGTAGTTATTTTGACTCAGTGGCTTTCTAGAGGCATCGTCAGAATAAGTCCTTCACTGTTTTCTCACATGATGTGAAAACCAAGAGCAAAGAAATTCTCATAGTATTTGACAAGCATTAAGCATTCCATCTGTTACTATTTGTATAATTCATCTTCAGGGGAGAGGGCACAGATATCTTACTAATGAACAAAAAATCAAAAGTTTCATTTTTTTTTCATAAAAGGAAGAAGCATTAATTACATGTTGCGAATGAGAAGCTTCACATTTTCTAATGTATAATTCTGAGTATCTCCCAGAACAGTATACTCTCAAAATATAGCAGAATACTTGAGGTGTGATATGACCCTCCCAGAGTACAACAGAAAGTCACAGCCTTCATTAGTCTTGCTTTATATTCCAGCATACTTCACTAAATTTCAATTCCAGTCTGTTGTGTGTATTTTCTAATTTGATCACAATTTTTAGATAGCAAGAGGTAGTTATTACATATGTAAGAACACCATTTAATTTTCCAGTCACATACTAAGCACAAAGGGTCAAACTTTTTCATAAAATGTAATCATTCAGCCAGTCCAATGAGTGGGAATAGGTGTACTACAGATGCCCTGACCTTACCTATGGGATTAATTAAAGAGGTCCAATGTAACTTTTGTCCTACATATGAAAACTGATTAATTTTACTGTGTTGCTCATAGAAAAGTTATAATCCCAACACATTTAAATGTTTTGACATTTTAATATCAGCCGTGTACTTTTCTTAATGAAACTTATATTTTTATGAAACTTATATTTCTAAATGTTTGGGCTGAGGGGAAATTTAAACACTATATATGCTCATTTGTAGAGCATGCTTTGAATTGTGCTTAGCAGCTAGGATTGTGGAAGGAATTAGAAGGTATGTAGTAGGGTCAGAGATCAATACAGAGACAATAAAGGCAGCAGAACAGGCCAACCAGCTCTCTGCTACAGCCTCTGAGCCTCTCCAGGTTCTGAACAGGAGCTGCCTCTAGGTGTGGGTTGTATGCAGTATCTGAAGTTCCTTTTTTCCCTACCTACCAGCAGGTATGGCTAATTTGTACCACTTGGAAACAGCAAGAGATACCTCACCTTATTTCCTGTTTCCAGGGGCAAAGATGAAGAATTTAGCTGAGAAAGGCTGTTTGAGTATCCCTTATGCCTTCTTTACAGAAATGCATTTCTGATTTTGTAACTGAAAAAAAAAAGCATCACAGGCCAGGGATTTAGCTCAGTGGCACAAGTGCCTGCCTGGCAAGCATGAGGTCATGAGTTCAAACCCCAGTACAAAACAAAACAACAAAAACAAAGCGTCACATAATTTCATTCTCAATCCGGATTTTCTGAAATTATTCTATTCCATGTATTATAGGCTAATTTTATTATGTAAACTCTTAAAGGATTAGAAAGTTGTAATAGTTTTCTCACTGATACATTATCTGCATAAAACTTGTCACTGTAGTCATTTTTAAATGCCTAAATGTGTGTGTGTGTGTGTGTGTGTGTGTGTGTGTTTATTATCCTAAAACAACAGTCTTGCTTGTCTAGTTTATTCAAGATCCTGAGAAATGTTTGGGAAAGGCCCAAATAGAGAGAACTGAGTGGAGTTCAGGGTGTCTGCTGTGGGTCTCTTTAGGACAAAGCCTGAATGCTGATTTTCAGTCATTGTGGTAGATGGCCAAGGGAAGTAATAAGGAAGCATCTTACTCAGCAGAGGGCATTTGACACACCGATTTTCAGCTCCACGCCCAGCTCTCCGCTTGCCCAGACCTCTCATAGTCCCAGAAAGTTTGTGAGTGTTATTGTCCTACTGTCTCTAACACTTCCCTCATGCCCTGCACACTGCGAGCTCTCGGCATGAAAAGCAAGGAAACCTCTCTCCAGTTCAGATTCTGGAAATCTCACTGGAAGTATTCTATAGTTGGATTTATGGGGAGTTGCTCTAAAAATGATTCCTGGTCTACCTGAGAGAATTGAATTGCTTCTGTGAGCAAGGACTAAGGACAGACCCCTCACAACTGATTGGGAACTTAAGTACACTAAACAGTGCAATCATTGGTTGCTCTTCCAGTGCCAAGTCTTTCATCAAAGTGGCCTGAGAATCAGCCTCAATCTAGCCATTGTACAGATGAAAAAGCCGAGATTTATGGGGTACGGCTGTTACCCAAATTCTGGAACTTGATCCCGTCAGCCTAGAACCACAGCTGTTGAGAATTTTACTGCACATTTTAAGAGTATAAATACTTATCCTTGAATGAATTTTCACAAAACACTAAGATCAAATTCATAATATCCTGGACACAAACAGAATTTAAAATGTTTTTGAAATGATTTGAATTCTGAGAACCCTAGATAAATTCCTGAAAGTAAAGATGCTAGGGAGACCTGAAGGTAAAGATGAGCTCATCCTGCCTGGTGAGATTTGGGCTTGGAAGAGACCACCCCAGCTCTAGAGACATCCACATTCCTGGCAGGTGACAAAGCTATGCCTGGAGAACAGAGACAGGGGAGGACTGACCTTGGGAAATCACTGAAGAAATTGTGGTTTTATTGAGCCATCTGTCTGATGAACTCTCTAAGCCTGTGGCAACATTGCTCTTTTGTAGATAGTATAGTCTCATTGGGTGGTGCTCCTTTAACTGCTAACAGGATTAGTATATTGTGAATTAACTAATTCATCTCTTGTAATGAAGCCTTGTAGTGATTTTTTTCAGGAAACATTTATTGTAATAAAATACTGTTTATAAAGAATTAACATCAAAATTATTCTCCCACTTGTGGTTTTTAAATTTTAATAATAACTAAATAGCATTAGCTCCTACTTTTGAGCACCTGTATGTTCCAGGGAATTTACTAGGATTATATTTAGTCAGCATGTTTTCCATGTTACAGAGAAAAAAGTCAGATCTCAGCCGAGTGAGAACAGGGTAGACAGCTCTGGTCAGGCTCAGAGCTCCGGCCTGCCTTCTCCTTCGCTATTTTGTCCCTTTTACGTTGTCCCCAGTACTTTATGTAGACATATTTACATACAATTGATTAGCCAGCCACCAGTTTTTCTCTTACGTTAGAAAAAAGTCAAGATGAACAATTCACACTGTTTGCTCCTTCACGGGGCAGTAGAATCTGAGTTGAGATAACTTACGTGACTTCTTACCTGGGCTCCGGGACTGGCTGGTGTGAGCTCTCTTCCTGGGTTTAAACCTTTCTCATTCTGGGAAGTCAGCACAAATTGCAAAGAAGTCTATATCATGCTTATAGTGGTATTTTTTAAACAGTAAGGCCAAGAAACACTGTGCCATATTGCTTATTATTCACCTGCAGAAGTGTCATTCAAAAATATACATGTGACTTGGTCACAAAACTGTAAGTTTCTTTACATCTACTGTGTCTTGCTGAGCTTTCTGCATGCCGAGGTGCATGCAGAAACAGCACAGCATCCACCAGGCAGTCAGACCTCAAACACTATGGTCTCTTCAGGTTGCACTAGTGCAGTGGACAGAGAGCGTCGGGCTCACTCTGGTCAGCAGAGACCTTACCTCCATGCAGCTGAAGACACCTGGTGGCCAAGTTCTGACCTACTGTATCCTGCAGATGTTCCCCTTCACATCTGAGAGCAAGCGGATGGGCATCATTGTCAGGGTATGCTTATATGTTAGAAAAAAGTCAAGATGGACAACTCACACTGTTTGCTAAAAGGGTATGCCTTTATTTATGGGGCCTGTGTAAGAGTGCTATTGCTCAAATCATTTATTTGTCCAGTTTTTAAAGTAAATACAAAATACTTTCCTAAGAAAGTTAAAAGTTAAATATTTACTTAAATGTTTTATGCATGTTATACTTTTTTAAAAATAAAGCTATTAATTTTTTACTAAAAAGCTAGTGACTGTAATGATATGAAATATCTGGTGATATAAAATAATTCTCCTAGGACTACAAAGGAAGAATATATAAAGATGTTACTAATTTTTAAAATGAACTAAGCTTATTTTGTCTTCTGCACAAGTAGTATGCCAACGAGTTTACACTTAATAATGATTTATGATTGTAAAGTTACTAAAACATACTTCTATTAAGGTTTTCTTAGCAAATACCAAAAATATATCTCTGAGGTTTGCTAAATACTGAAATGTTGAAACAAACTTCGAAAATTTGAAAGAATTAATGCTTACATTTCAGCCTATATTTTTATCTACAAAAAAATTCTATCAGAAGTTTCATTCTAACCTCTCAAGATTTACAATGATAGTTTCTTCATTCTTATTGTGCTATCATTTAAGGAATGGTTTTCACAAAGAAAAGTGTACAAATAGCTCATCTTAGAGGAAGATGTTTACTAAGAATTGCTTTTCTGAGTGCATTTTATGTTCAGCCTGCTATTATTTGCAAACAGTGATGTGGCCCAACTGTCCATATATTTATTTTCACTGCTACAGGATGAGTCTACAGCAGAAATCACATTTTATATGAAAGGTGCCGATGTTGCTATGTCTACCATTGTCCAGTACAACGATTGGTTGGAAGAAGAGGTAAATTACTTACTCTTGGAATTGTGCAAAATGTTTTCATGAATGTAATAAACAGATGACAAAAATATTACCTTTTTTCCAAATTATAGGCACTGGTATCATTGAAATAAGTTGAACAACCAAAATTTCAAACCAGATACCAGTAGTTGCTAGAGATAATAGTATTTTCCCACTAAACTATTTTAAATGCTTATGGTTCTCATTTTCAGAAAGCAGAAAGGAATCCTGGTGAGTTATAAATAATTTGCTTTTTATTGAAACTGCTACTCTTTTGTTTTAGGTATGATATATACAAAGTTGTATACTCCTCCCTAAACAAATCTGATTTATAGTTAGCCTCACGAGGTTATATTATTGTTGATTTGATATATTAATCCATAGTCAGATTTCAGAGTAAGACTAAGGCCAACTGTAATCATAAACCTGGCCCTTCTTCCTGTGTGTGTGTTATTGTTGGTGCTAGTGTCTCACATCCCCCCCAGACCTCAGAGATGATCGGTCAGGCCAACAGCCACACCCCATGTCTGAGATAGTATTGGCAATATGAATCAATAGCTCCTTCAGGGCACTTTGATTTAATCAGAGGCATAAATAAATTAGACTCCCTAAAGACCTAGTAAAATGCCATAAAAATTACTTTTGGTCATAATGATGTGCAATTAATTGTAAAATACTTGTTTAATTTATTTAGCTTTATGAGGTCAAATCAATAAATGACTTGCAACAGACAGATATGTCAGATTGCTTTTCACACAGATAACTTTATTTAAATGCCTATGTACATTTATTTTCTCAACGTTGTATTTCCCTACAACTGATAAATCTTTTGACCCTCCGCCAGTGTCTCTGTTGTAATATGGTAATCTGAAAGCCTTTTGTTTTGTTAAGAAACAAAGCAAAGCAATGGCTTTCAGATCCACGCTTAGTCAAGAGCTTTATGCCCTAAACAGGTCCCAGAGTTGTCTTCCTGCTGCAAACTGGTGTTCTTTAAATGTGTAAGGAAAAAGTACTCCTCACTGGTGATATAACAGAAAGGGCCATATTTGAAAATCTGAAATATCAGAATGTTTAGATCTGTAAACAGACTAAAAATAAGTGTTATGCATAGAAAGGGAGTGGAGAGGGTCATCGTCATTCTTTCTAAAGACAAACTTGAATTAGATCTTGACATGCTATTCCTTTTGTGATGTAGTACAGTCCTCACCCTCATCTGCATAACCTGGTCCTCTGAACATCCCGATGTGATGCAGTGATAGTGCCCTTCACCATCTCCATATCCTGGTCATTTGAGGGTCCTGAACATGGACACTGGGGAAGACATAGCTCATGGATGTCTGAAGGGGCAGTACTGGACCAAAGGCTTCTCCTCTAGCCTAGCCTGCTGCCTGCTGCCTACTGCCTACTGCAGCCTCTGTATTTAACATTAGGTATCAAATCCAGTAAGTTGGATGAATTAAAAAGGAATTTTTTTTAATCTTAGTAGTTTAGTCATTTTTATATGCCTACAGATTAACATTCTATTGCCAGATGCTGTACACTGGCTTTCTTAGAAATGGATATCCAGCATAGAGAGCTTGTTTTTCCACTAAAAAGGTGGAGGGGTGACAGGCCAGGTGACCATGGAGACTGTGATGGGCCCAGTGTTGAGTCTATAACTGCTTGCCAGTGTTCCAAGGCAGTACAGGATGCCTGCTCGGGCCTAGTTTTGAACATGGAGAAGACCAGAGACACATAGTCCCAGGTCTGTCTGAAGCATGACTGTCCATCTCCGTCACCATCTTGCACTGTCAGTGGCAGCTGCAGTGTGTGTCAGTGTGCTCACAAGAGCCTTCACAGGGCCATGGTTATTTTTTTATTTCCTACAGTGAAGTTTCCTACAGTCATAGTATTCCACAACCAAGATCACTGTCATGAAAAGATGTCTTTGCTGAAGTACAGGAAGACATTATGAACTTCACATGTTTAAACACTGAAATCATCTTTTGACTCACTGTTCTCTAGATATAATATACTTCTGAGAGTTTGCTGTTATCACCTCTGAATGGCCCCTCTCTAGTACCTGTGTGTATGGTGACAGTGCTTCACATCCCAGCCCCACCTTGACCAGACCTTATCTAGGGATCATCTCCATTGCAGACCCAGAACCTGAGCTGGAACCACTAGTTTAGACTATAAAGTGCTTGCAGTTCCAGAGAAGAGTGATCAGAACTGTATTCTTTCTGCTGCGAACTACAGATGCCCAGAACAACTAACCATTCTGGAGTTTGGAGCATTTAAAATATTAGTAAAATTTGAAATAGTTCCTCAAAATTTGAAATTTGAGAAAGAAACAAGAAGAACTACATTAAGCAGTTCGTAAATCATTCTGGACTTCAGAACATAAATAAACCTGCTGGCACATGAAAGTCACCTTAAAATATTTTAAATTACTTTATTTCATTGGGTAGAAATTGTTCTTCAAAACTTGACAGTTCCACAGTACTGTAGCTGAGTATTGATTAATAGTTTCTAAAGTTTTGTTTTTTATAAAACATGTTGCTCTCTGAAAAACCGGTTTTGAAATTTAAAGCTTAAATATACTTTCTTGGCACTTGGTAATAAACTTTGCAGCTTCCTGTGTGTTTGTCCCCTGATAGAAGAGATTCCTTTCTATCCATGCATCTGTTCCCTCTCCACATAGTGAAGGACATGGCACTCCTTGATTTCCTGGGCTCTGCCCTGAGTTCTTGTTCCAGAGGATGTGCTTCTTGATGATCTCTTGACTGTCACAGAGTCAAGTACTCTCTGGCCCATGGGCTTGCTTTCCGTTCTTCCAGAAAACTGACACCTTGGGGCAGGACTGTGCCTGTTCATGGCTGTTGAAGATAAAGACCACGCCTGGCCTCCAAGAGGCCCACCATCCCCCTGCCACCACTACCCTCATTCTCTTCCCAGCCTGGCAGTACTGTGCCCTTAGGGCTAGATTCTTATTATTCAGGACCATGTCCCACACCATGCCCTTCACACATCTCTCTTCAACATCAGTACAACCACCTGAGAAATGGTTTCTGCTTCTATTTTACCCAAGAGGAAATGGTGCTGAGGAAGGTGAGGGTCACAGGACTTGCTAGTGCAGCTCCACTTCAGTTTTCACTGCTATCACAGTCCTGCAGTGTAGTTATTAACATATGTGCCATTTCAAATTTTTTCAAATTGACCCCTGCTCATCTATACAACATGGAGAGGACTGACCCTGTGTGGGAGTGATGATGAACCTTTTAAAGTTTTCCATGATACAAGCAGCCTGCTGCAGCCTGCACGCCATAGGTTCACTACCACCATAACATGGATACATTGTGGTACACATTTGCAATTGTGGGTTAAATTTCCAAAGTTAGTGTCCTCAGAAAACGCAATTTAAATTTTGAAAGAAGTTGTAACTACCTTTAAATAGTCATGCCCCAGCCCCTACCATTCTTATACCAGATAACCTGGAGGAGTTGTTTGGTTTGGTTTGATTTGGATTTTTTTTTTCCAGTACTGGAGACTGAATACAGGACCTTCACACAGAGCTACAACATCCCCATGCCTTTTATAATTATTTGCTTTGCTTTGCTTTGTTTTGAAACAAAATCTCAGTAAGTTGACCAGGCTCGAACTTGCAGTTCTACCTCCCAGAGTGCTGGGGTTACAGAAGTGTGTGCTCATACAACCTGTTTCTTCAGTCTTTTATCAGCTAAAACTATTGTGTTTATTTTTCTTTTTTGTTGTTGTTTTGGGGTTTTTGTGTGTGTGGTTTTTGTTTTATTTTGTTTTTGAGGTAGAATATCACTATGCAATTCAGGCAGGCATTGAACTCACTGTGCAGCCCAAACTGGCCTCAAACTCATGGTGATCCTCCTGCCTCAGCCTCTCAAGTGCTGGAATTACAGGTTTGTGCCACCACACCCAGCTGAGTTTCTGTTTCTAATGGGGGAAAATACTATTTTTTTTATTTTGATGCAATTTATTACTATGAATGAGATTAACATCTTTCACCCCTATTGAATGTACTTTTCATTTTTCTTCGTTTGTTTGTTTGCTTGTTTGGCTTGGTTTTTTGAGACAGGGTCTTGCTTTGTAGTTCAGGCTGGACTTGAACTGTGTAGCACAAGTGGCTCTTGAACTTGCAGTGATCCTCTTGCCTCAGCCTCTTTCTGGGAGTACAGGCCTGCCTCTGTTGTTTTAACAAGAAAATCAAGTAGTGACTCCTCTGAGGATCTCTCTTAACCTGCCTCGTGATTCCTGAACTGCAGGGTCACATATGTGGGGCTCTACAAGCCTCAGCACTGACCTTAGCACCATCAACTGGTGACAGTACCCTGACTTTCGGTGATGACCCTGCATGATCCACCTGACTCACAAGGCCAGGAAGTAAGAATTGAGAATAGAACAACAGCAACAATCAATGTCCATAGCACTGATTTTCTGCCATTCACTTCCATGTGAATTTACACACATAAACTGATGTAGACCTAGAGTATCCCATTTAGAGTTCCTCTCTACTGATGTGGAAACTCAAGGCAAGGATAGCTAGGTTGATTGCCCAAGAATACACAGCAATATGTAGCAGAAATAGCCTTCATGTCCACCTTCTTAGAGGTGTGTTCTTAGCACTATATTCCACAGGAAACCTCTTTGTCCCCCAGTCCTCCAAAGCTACCCTCTGCACTCTCCTTACTTTACTCACTGCATACCACCTAGTGTCTGCCCTGTGGTAAGAAGGTGCTCTGCCACTGTAGAATAGTGTGGCCCTACCTTCTGTGAGTTTTTCCCCCTTCCTCTCAAAGGAGCAGTGCCATTAGTGACATCATGTGGATTAGGAGATTAGAGCACTGCATTGAAGTTACACCCAACGGCCGCATCGTTTGCTTCTGTCCCCTTGTTGAGGAGAGAGAAAATCTACAGCACGTGAGGTTTTTGGCCCTCGCCACCATCATGTGTACATACAGTGGTCCAGCACAGCAGTGAGGACAGCACAGCACCATTGCCACAAGTGGTCTTGGCAGCACCATGTGGCCCTGTCGCTGTCACCTCAGGCTCCTTCAGAGACCCATGAGTAACTTGCCCTCTCCTTTTCCAGTGTGGAAACATGGCACGCGAAGGGCTGCGGACTCTCGTGGTGGCCAAAAGGGCACTGACAGAAGAGCAATACCAGGACTTTGAGGTAAGCCAGAATCAGTGAGCCATTCCTCACAAGCTCACCTTCCATGTGGGACACTTTGTTTCTCCACTCATGTGAGGCCTAATTATATGCACATGCTATTGTGGGGCCAGTATTGCTGCAGCCTAAGTGGGGAATTGGCCTTGCTCAGTTGAAAGCCTCTATCTGAGCTCAGCATCTCCAGTGTCTACAACAGCCAGAAGATTGCATTTCTTCAAGATGAGCTAAGCAGGCATTGTCCCTTCTCAACACACTTGGGAATAAAAGTGGTTCAGACTTTAGAATTGTTTGAATTTTTAAATATTTGCATAGACTGCCTGCTCAGCATCCCTAACCTAAATATTTTAGCTCCAAAATTTGAAGTCTTTTGAAGATCGTAATAGTGCTACTTTTGTATCTGACTTTATATATGATTTGGGAGTTTTTCAGATTTCAGCTTTTCCAGTTAGGGAAAATTATGTGTGTGCTACCTATATTGTAAATTTTTATACAGCAAATGATGAGAAACTAGCACTACAGAGCACACTTATAGAATACATACACATGTATACACAGTGTGCTCCCTCTGTTCTCAGAGCCGATACAGTCAAGCCAAGCTGAGTATCCATGACCGGACCCTGAAGGTGGCCGCAGTAGTGGAGAGCCTAGAAAGGGAGATGGAGTTGCTCTGCCTCACTGGGGTGGAGGATCAACTGCAGGCTGATGTGAGGCCCACGCTGGAGATGCTGCGGAATGCTGGGATCAAGGTACAGTGCACTGCTCCTGACTCCCCATATGGCTTTCTTTTAATCAGAATTCTGTTTTCATTTGAACTGTTGTTTTATGACACTCCTGTGGGATGGTGGATAACAGAGGTTGATAAGCAGAGTTCCACCCTAGAACCTATCTTTCCTTGCTACCATAACTGGTACACCTCCAGAAATGCCTCCAGAAACTGCCCCTGCCACCAAACCCTCCACTTTGTTCATTCCTTCCCAAAACACATACATTTCCTGAAGATAGATGCGAGGTCCATCACCCTTACCCACCAGGTGTCCCTTGTTCAGTCACATGCCCTGTCAGGCAACGGTTCCTTTGCACCAGTCTACCAAAATTCTGAGTCCTGGAGTCTCAACATAAACGTTTTCTTGCCATAGCTTGCAGGCTCCCTAGGATCCAACTTTGGTGAGTTTCATGGACCTTTGTATGTACAAGGTGTCAGATAAATGCTTTGGCTTTGGGTTGCACACACTGCTAAATTGTGCACACGCTGAATCACCTCATATTTCAGGATTTCTGCGCCATGGATGGAATCTGAATGTTAGCTGAGAGTATGCAAAAGTCTGTGCCCTCTGTTCACTTTAGTTATGTTTCTGAGGTTACGAGCACACCTTGTCACAGACTCAGAAGGCACAACAGAGTCTGCATTGATGAGCTCCTCTCATACTCCAGACTGGCCACTGAGCATGGCAGCAGGATCCCTCTTCCAAAGATGGTGTAAACCTGTGTAAGCCAAAGTGCTTTTCTCTTTCCAGCTTCTTGTCAAACACATGTGAGTTCTTTCCCAGCTCCTTGTGCACTGGACACTGCATGAGGGTTCTTGAGAGGACAATTATCTCCTCCAGTCTCCCCTTCCCTGCACACCTATCCCATGTGGCAGGTTGGTAGTTGAAAAGTGGTGTCTGCAAGATTCCCAATGACATTCTTGATAGATGAGTTGTAGCTCCTTAACACATATGAATTGGGTTCTTTGGTGGTGTCATCCCTGGAAGGCACATGGCAGAAAGCTACTTTTCCCTGCACATTGACCTACTACTGCCTTATTTTTCCTTTCATTACCAAGGGAACTAGTACTTTTTGGCATTTTATCTTTTTAGGTAGCTATTTTCTTCCTCACTGTTCTCACTGAAGCAGAGTTTAGTGATAGAATTCCATAGAAATTGTATTCTAGTACTACCTCAAGGATTTGAGACCGACTTTTGAGGATAGAAAAAAGTATAACTTGGTTTCAAAAGAAAAACTCCATAGTTACATGAGAGAGGCAAACTGAAGAAAAAATCAAAGGCAAAGCAATGCCTGACTCCATCTCATCAATCCACCCCCAGTTTCTGAGGTGATTCAGGTGAGTGAAGTCATTAGGAGAGCCAATAACACTTGGCTGATAGCAGACAGCATGCCATGAGGCTCCACTGTCAGAGAGATCGCTAGACAAGAGCTTATAATCAGGGGAGAACAATCCAGACTCAGCATTTAAATTACCCAAGCTCAAGTGTTTGTGTAGAAGCAGATGACCTTTTCATTTCAAAGAACCTTCAATCTAATTCTTAATTGTACATGCTAGATTATGCACGTATCAAGATAGTAAGTGTTTTTCTATGAAGGAGTATTTGTATTAGTTCTTTGCTAAACTGGAAGAATTTTGTGTAAAGGATCAGACCCTCTAGTGCAAGTACATCATGCATGATCTGACTCCACGCACTCCTCCAGAGTAGAAGGGTACACTTACACCAGATCTTCTCATACACATTTCCCAAGTCTATCCTCCAGCAGATAGCTGTGGCCTCATGGGATGAACTGTATGATCAAATGAAAGAGGAAAAGAAGTTTAGGGCTTTGTTTACAGGTAGTTCTACACATTATGCAGGTACTACCCGAAACTGGAAGGCTGTACCACCAACAGTCCATTTCTTGGACGACTCTAAAGGACAGTGGTAAAGGGAAATAAATCTTCACTGTGGGAAAAATTTCAAGTAGTACACTTGGTTATACATTGTTATTAGAAAGAAAAGTGATCAGATGTGCCCACCAAACAGTGACCTCAGCAGAAGAGGACTTTAATAATAAGTGGATGGAATGATCTATTCTGTGGATAGCAGTCAATTTTTCTCTTCAGGCACCTCTGTAATTGCCCAGTGGACTTATGAACAAAGTGACCATAGTGGTAAGACTGGAAGTTATGCATGGGTTCAGCAACATGGACTTCCATTCACCAAGGCTCATTTGGTTACAACTGCTGAATGGCCAGCATGCGAGCAACAGAGACCAATGCTGAGTCCTTGATACAGCACAATTCCCACGGGCAGTCAGTCTGTGACCTGGTGGCAAGTTAATTATATTAGACCACTGCTATTATGGAAAGGGCATGGATACTTCTTCTGAGCAGAGACACTCTGGGCATGAATTTGCCTTCCCTTAATGTAATGTATCTGCTAAAACTACCATCTGTGAACTTACTGAATGCCTTGTCTACCCTCATGATATGCCACACAGGAGTGCCTTGGACCAAAGAACACATTTCATGGTCAAAGAAGTGATGTAATGAATGAGTTGATGCTCATGGAATTGACTGGTTTGGCCTTGTTCTCACCATCCAGAAGCAGGTGGATTGATAGAAAGGTGGGATGGCCTTTTAAAGATGCAGACACAATGCCAGCTAGATGGCAATAACTTGCAGGGCTGGGACAAAGTTCTCTAAAGGGCTGCATATGCTTTCAATCAGCATCTACTCTCTGGTACTGTTTATCACATAACCAAGATTAATGGGTCCAGGAATCAAGGGTGGAAATAGGAATGACACCACTCAACATTTCTCCTAGTTACCTACTAACAAAATTTTTACTTCCTGTTCCCATGACTTATGCTCTGCTGGCCTAGAAGTCTGACTTCCAGAGTAGGAAAGACTTGGACCAGGAAGCATAACAATGATTCTGTTGAAGCGGGAGCTAAGTTTTCCCCTTGCTCACTCCACATGCTTCTCAGTAAACAAACTAAAAATGGAGTTACAACATTGATGCAGGGATTGATCCAGACTTCCAAGGAGAAATTGAGCTTCCACAATAGAGGAAATGAAGAATATATTAAGTACAAGAGATCTCTTAGAGTGCTTCCTAGTATTGCCATGCCCTTATTATTAAGGTCAGTGGGAAACTATAGCAACCCAGTCCAGGCAGGAGAACAAAGTGCCCAGAACTTTCAGAAATGAAGGTATGGGTCATCCCATCAGGAAAAGAACCAAGACTTGCTGAGGTCCTAACTGAAGGCCAAGGGAATATATAAAGGATAGTAGAAGAAGGTAGTTACAAATACCAGCTATGACTTTATGACCAGTTACAGAAACAAGGGTTGTAATTGGGTTTTTTTCTATTTTGTTGATGTACTTGTGCATATATACATATATATTAAGTAGATATCTATGCTTTCTTCCTTCATAACATAATGTTCATAGACTTGATATCAGTGCTTCAGTACTATTAAATCTATATGGTAATGCTTAGGTTATAAAGTGTTAGAAGAGTAACCAGCACCCAAAGAAAAACTTAGTCCTCTATTCTGGAGGTATAGGGATTAGTGCATTTTCTTTTGTATGCAGGATAGTTATATCATATTGGGCATAACTATGAACTTACTGTTGTATATAGAGACTGAGTGTGGTTAAACAAGTGGTTATGTTGTCAAATTGACAAGGGATGGATTGTGATAGGTAATTGTGATGTCAACTTGAACAGGTTAAGAAATACCTAGTGAATTCGTGGAACAGAGTCCTGGCTGTGCCTGTAGATGGTTGACATGTATGAGAGAAGACTTACCATGGGTATAGAGTATCCACCAACCAATAGTCTTGTAGCCTAGATAGGTTAAAAAGGGAAAGAAGAAAGAAGTCTTCCCTTATGCTTCTTCAGACAAGCTCCAGCCTTCATCATTGCCTTTGGACATTTATTTTCGGTCCCTTCAAGTTTCCAATTCATACTCCAACTTCCCAACATAGATCATTCAGCTTTTTGATGCAGACTTACACCAGACTCTGCAGTAATCTCCAGGCCTTTGACATTGTGGCCCACCAGCACACAGACAGCCTTTTGGCATTCATGTACCCTAGGCTCCACAGATAGCCATCATAAATATTTTATATACCATATATATATATATATATATATATATATATATATATATATATATATATATGTATATGATCTATAATATTAAATCTATTCCTGTAGTGAACTTTAACTGATACAGGCACATAACAGAAACCACCAAAAAATATATATATTGGGAAAAGAAAAGCTTGTGTATTTTAATACTAAATTTATTGAGACATTTTGAAATTACTACAAGTTATCTTTGGCCTCTACAGTTACAAGAGGTGCTCAAAGTGTTGGCCATTAGCTTCCAGACATTTATTAGTATGGCAAACTGCTGAAGTATATATACATTTTTGTCAATCTATGTTAATTGTTTGCTAAACAGTACAAGATCTTTGTGTAAAGGACCAGGCTTATGTCTGTGCACCATGTATGACATGACTCCAGAAACTCCTCTGAAGCTGGAGGATGAACTTTGTTTTTACCAAATCTTAGATCTCATGCACATTTCCTGAGTGACCCAAAAGTTGCTTGGCAGTTGTTTTCCATTTTGTCAGAGTAATGTCTCATCTCCTTAGTTCAAGAAGGAATGTAAAAATATATAAAGTAAACAGCACAAATCTTTAGGCTGGAGAAGACCCATAGGTGTATTATACTTGAACAGATAATTAGCATACTATATAACTTTTTTTTCTCTTTCTTATTTCCAAAATGTGCATCTTTCTATATGTTACATAAGAAATCTGAATAATTCAGGTGATAATGAGAATATTTCTGAAAGTTTTCTGCTATTATGTAAAATACAGATAAAAGGTTTTATATATTAAATGCTTGCTGTTTTACTCCCATAATCTAGGGATGCATACACACATAAGTGCCTGTGTATATCACAGTGTATGACCATTGTGGCATAGAGGATGAAAGATGACTCAGAGATGACACTTAGTCTGAACACAAAGAGGCCCAGAAGGGCTGATTCACAGACTCAAGTCAGCACCAATCCCAGAAACCCTTGGCTTTTTATTTGTAGCCCAAAGACATGTGAACAGAGATGTAGAATAAAAACATTTGCAACATTTGTATAAGAGTTTTGGTCAGGAAGTAGGGAAGAGTGGGATGGCTTGTGACGTGACACATGTTGGTATAGTTTAAGCAACTTTTTCAAGTAGGAAACTTAACAGAAAGCAGGAAAAATACAATGGTCAGAGCAGACATCTCTGAGAATAACTTATTGATTCTGCTTGGCTTGTTGCCTCTGCAGATCTACTCTAATCATTATCTATGTATTTCTGAAGCCTGAGAACTATTGTTCCAATGTCTCTTCATCTTTACACTCATTTTAAGCACTCCTCTGATCCGAGCTTCCCCACATGTATATGCATAGTGTTTAATGTAAAAGTAGCACTATTTTATGTATGTCATAGAATAGATATAGATATAAATATAGATATATAGATATAGATGATTTTTGACTTACCTGTGGGCCATTTGAACTTGAGTCACTTTCTGTATGAAAAATCACCAATTTAAAATAAAGGGCATTATGTGTCTGCTAGCTGTATGTGCTGCCTTGTCAGTCTAATGTGAATAGAAGGCAATGTAAAAATTGCCTTTTGGCATCCATAGGGGTCTACATTAGACTTAGTCATGTGCCTCCAGATCTGTTTCTGCATCTAAATATCACTTTGGTCTTACTTGTTTTACCTAAACAAGTCAATACAGGTACAAGAGAATTTACCTTTCTAAGGTAAGTTTACCTTTTTCATGTACTTCGTTGTGTGAAGTACACTCCCGGTGTTTGCAACCATCACCACCATCTGTATCTAGACTTTGCATCTTCCCACCCTGAAACTTTGTCCTCTTCTTTGGCCCCTGGTAACCCCATTGTACTTTCTGGCTCTTTAATTTATTTGAATTCCCTGGGTATCCCAGACAAGTGAGTTTCTAGCTGACTTCACTTAGCGTAATATCCTCAAGCTTCATCTACATTGCATTAGAATTTCCTTCCTTGCTGGGTGTGGTGGCACATGTCTATAATCCTAGCAATTTAGGAGCTGAGGTGAGGATTACATATTCTAGGCTAGCCTAGGCAATTTATTGATAGCAAAATCCTGTCCCTAAAATAAAAAAATAAATAAAATTAAAAAGTAGCTCACTGTGAAGGCTTCTGGATTCAGTTCCCAGGCTCAACCAAAAATATTTTTTTCTTTCTTTTTAAGGCTGAATAATATGCTGTTATGTGGATGGCTACATTTTGTTGATCCATTTATCTGTCCATGAACACTTGGGTAGCTTCACCTTAATATTGAGTACAAATGTCTGTTCAAAAATGGACACTTTTAAGAATTGAAATTATAGTTGTATTGCTGAAATTCACCAGTTTGAATTGTTTTATAGATATGGATGCTAACAGGTGATAAACTTGAGACAGCCACTTGCATTGCCAAAAGTTCACATTTGGTTTCTCGGACACAAGACATTCATATTTTCAGACCAGTAAGTATGTTTCTAAGTCACTTTGAGTTTTTAAATGCTTTATTGACTGTTAAAATCTATTGGTTTGTGAAAATGTATATGTTATTATGTGTTTCTTACTCAGTTGGTAAAATACATGTTGAAATACATCATGTTGAAATGTGATCAAAAGTTGCTTTTTGATAAATTCTAAATTTAAAAGCATTTTACTGTTGTACTGTAATATTTATTACTGTTTTTACATGGGCATACTGTGATAGTTTTTTATTCAATTTATGAAAGTATACATTGGTTTAACATACATTTTCCTACTAGTTTCACATATTACATGTGGTCCAGAGGCTTTCTAAAACAAAGTCTAAATCCTAAATGCAAATATGTTTTTAATCTACCATTTCCAGATTAAATGCTCTTCCTTAATTAGCTGTAAGAAAATTAACACAAATAACCTAAAGTTATATTGTTAGTATATATATTAGTTATAACTAAAGTTAATTGAAACAAAAAAATAAAAGTTCCTTGGATCTTGATTGATGGTGACGAGCAGACATCTGTGTGTGTAGCTGTCTGAATGCAATGTCTGAACCTATAGGAATGGTTGTTTGAGTGTCATTTGCATGTAAATGTATTTTGTTTTGAAGCATCAGAATCACAAATTAGGCCCTGCAGGATACTATTTGCAATTAAATTATTAATGCTTCTGATAAAACTTCCGATCAATTTTTGTTGACTTTTCAGCATTATAGCACCACAAATTAAATTTTTCACAATAAAACCTACCTATTTAAAGATGAGTCTGAAATTAATTTATGAAACTTTTATATAATTTCTTTTATGACTCATAAAATCACCACAGAAAGAATGTCAGAAACAGTATGTTTTCATTCCAAAATTAACGATATTTCAAGATTATGACTTTAATTTTACTCACTTAGATTGCTTAATCCTTTAGATGCTAAAGCAAAATTAAATGAGATAAATGTAAACCTGTGCAATTTTATAAAAGTATTTTGTATCAGTCTCTGTATTATGAAAAAACACAGCTTTAAATAAAACCCTGATTTTAGATAAATCTGTCACTTACCTGATGTGCGATAATGAGTAATTCGACTTCCTTGAACCCTGGCATTCTGATTTATGAAATGAATTCTTCAAAATACTACTTACCCATATTTACCTGCCATACCTGTCATGGTAGTAAAGTATTATCTCATGGCAAGTACTAGAAAATTCTCAATCCTAGGAAAGTATTTGTAATGGAAGTAACTCTCCCACATTGTACAGATGTGATTACTAGTGTGTGGGTTCCCTTTCATATGAATTCCAAGAGTGGTGCTCTCATTGCCTTCTATATTGTAAACTTCCTGCTTTCTTTTGTCACAAATCAGAAAACATAGTCACCTGTGTACTGCAGGAGAAATCTGAAAGGACCTTGCTATAGGACTTCATATGTACCTTGGGTTCTAAATACTGTATTTGAACTCTTCTACTTTAGTTCTTCAAATGTTTTCCTGGTCTGTGCATCTAATTTAGAAGACATTTTAATTTGTGATTTTTTTTTTTTCTCTAATGGAGGTAACAAGTCGGGGGGAGGCCCATTTGGAGCTGAATGCATTTAGAAGAAAGCATGATTGTGCACTGGTCATATCTGGGGACTCCCTAGAGGTAAGGCTGGTCACCAACCCACCATGTATCTATCTGTCCCCTGAGATAAGACTGATTGCTAACCAAGTGTGTGTCTGTCCATGTCAGGGGACCAGGGCTTCTTGAGTGAAGTTTGTTCATCAAGCAGTTCTGCCTGTCTCTGCTGTGTTGGGTACTTTCTACTGACATGGCAGTGGTACATAACTGCTGAGCAGTCAGGCCTGACGATGTATCCTGGCCATGTCTGAGTAATCCTGTCCCTTACTGTTCAGAGGTTGATTGATTTCAGCTGACCCAGAGTAAATTAGGCCCCTGCTCATTGTTACCAAATCTGTCCTCCTTGCAGCCCTGGCCATGGAGCCCACAACTCTTGTTCCAAGTTTATTCAAATTGTGTTTGTTTCCAAGTATTCATGGGGCACACAAGAGCTGCCTGGTAGAGAGGAAAAAATGGCTCACTTTAATTAGATCCTGTCTTTCTTTTAACCTCAGGGCACCTCAAACTGCAGGATCCTAAACAGGACCACGGGAAGTAAGGAGGGCCTTAGTTCTGACTGTTGTCTAGTCTTCAGCAGAAAGGTCCAAGTAGTTTTATTCCTTATTTTATGCATGTTCTGGTACTGGGCTGTATGGCTGTCTACACAAAGATTTTTATGGGGCTTTCGACTTAGTCACCTCAGGCCTTGTGTGCCTCATGCTTTCTCAGAGCAGAACACCTTCAGCCTGTGCTGTTGAGCACAGGCTGTTGGGCAGCAGTCATCATTCCCTCCGCTCACCTGGAGCAGAGATGGGTACTTGCTCCTTAGCCATCACTGTGTTGGAGAATATGTGGGGCTCTGTAGGATCAGTCTCTCCATAGCACCCGAGGAAATTGCCCTGTACGTCTATTGTTCTCTTTCCAGATAAGGGCATTTTCTCATCTCCTCCTTATTGGTTGGTATTATTTGCATTTAGTTTGTATCTGTTTTTCAGAGTTTGACAGTTACACAGTTTAAGTAGCCAGACTGACCTACTATGGCTCCCCGTTTTCTTTCCTCAAGACACACTGACACTGCTTTGGGCCTCATAGTTTGGCATTTGTTGTCACATCTGCAAATAACAGTATCTCTAGAGCTATGATTTGTTTCTTTTAAATTTTGTTTATTTCTTTTGTTTTGGTACCAGAAATCGAACTCATGACCTCATGCTTGCGTGGCAGGTGCTGTGCTGCTGAGCTATATCCCCAACCCTGTTTGTTTTAAATTTTTAGGAGTGTCTGTTTAGTTCCTGCCACACAAGATGAGGGCTTCATTGTCTGTCCTTGTTACTGTCTTCCCAATATATTTAAATCCTGATTTTTCATTGGATTAGTGTTCAGAGATACAGAGACAGAGAGAGATGGCATTTGTCTTGTTTTCTTCTATTCTGATATATTCCAAAAGAAGATTGAAATGGCCAGGAATGTAGCTCAGTGGCACACAGCACTTGCCTGGAAAATGCAAAGTCATGAGTTTGATTCCCAGTACCAAATAACTAAATAAATAAATTTCTTTAAAAATAAAAAGATCGAGGTGACTAACAAATTCATGTACCATTTGAAAATAAAAGTTGTGTAAGTGAGAAAGATAAAACAAAAGGGAAATAAGGAAAGGAAATTAAAATAGTCATATTGTGTGACAATGAGCTCTGGGAAGCCCCAGAGGGGATGTGTGTGGTTTTGGGTTTCCTTGCTTCCTGAGAGTAAGGTAGACAAATGCCCTGTTTAAACAGTCTTCCAAAAGCACTTCTAGCACCAGAAACAGTTACCACTAGCCTGATTCCTACTGGACAGGGAATTTCACACCTTCCCTTGTAAAGCATATGCTGTGTGTCATAGGGTACCTACTGTTGGTATGCAGCTGGGGAGAAATAAACACTTTCATATTGTTGCTGATACTCTGTATCATATGGTCTAAGAACTTGGATTTCCGTTGCCTGTCCTTCATGCTTGGGGATAATTCCAGTTACTGGCAGAATGAGCAGACTCTATGCCCTTTGGCCAGTGCTTTGGAATTTTAGTTTTCTCAACCAAAGAAGGGAATTAGTAATTAGTGCTGGCTCCTTGACAAAGACCTTGTGTATTTAAAAATCTCATATCAAAACAAGTCTTTATCAACTACTTGCCAGGGAAAAGAGGCAGAAATCATCTTTAAGAACAATCTCAGAGGAAGGCTTCCTGGAGTGGCCTAAACATATCTCAGAAGACATGGATCTTCTCATTCAACTTCAGCCATGCTACTCCATTCAGCCTGGCTGTGGCTGCCGACTCTGGGATTGGCCTGTGTCCCAGACACTGTCCCCTGTCATACACTGCACTTGGCAGAATCCTCCAGTTCTGAGGCTGATGTCCTCTTCACACAGGGGCCTTTATGTGCTGGTCTTTCCCTGCCTTGCCCTCCTTCCTTCTGCAGGGCTGTGAGCCTTTTATGTCCCCCAACCCCCAGGACAAGGTCAGTCATTTGGTATACAGAGTGTGATCACAGGGGAGACCCAGGAAGTGAAAGCACCCGACTCGCGCTTGAGATAAGCCACTGTCTTTCCCCCACCATTCTGCCCAGTCTCTGCTACTCGAACCCAGAATGGCGTGGGTAGTGCATGTGAATTCATGTGTTGCTCTGTCTTTCAGGTCTGTCTGAAGTACTATGAGCACGAGTTTGTGGAACTGGCCTGCCAGTGCCCGGCAGTGGTGTGTTGCCGCTGCTCACCCACCCAGAAGGCCCACATTGTGACACTGCTAAGACAGCACACAGGAAAGCGTACCTGTGCTATTGGTAAGAGCCCCCCCAACTCTGCCCCCGCCCCAGGGTGGGTAAGCAGCCACACTCAGAGCCAGATGTTGGAGAGTGGGAGTGCCATGTCCCTGTTAGCAGTGAAACTTTAAGAGTGATCAGCTTCTTGACATGATGAGCAGAAGTATTCCATCTCTAAAACTAAATTGCTTTTTATTTGTATTACTGGGAATTTTTTAAACAATCCCTAATAGGGAGGAGGTCATGGATAGGTATTTTATTTAATTTCTCATATTTTTGTGCTCCTGAGGTGATGGAGGAAATGATGTGAGCATGATTCAAGCAGCAGACTGTGGGATTGGAATTGAAGGAAAGGTAGGTTTGTCCTTTTGTGTCATATCTTCAACACATAGTGCACAGTTGGTCAGCACATGGTCAGTAAATAGTCACCATGTAGTAAGCACATAGTTGGTCAGTACCTCACATACTTGGTGAGCACACATTCAGTCAGCACACTTGCTATCAACACATGTTGGATCTGCATCTCTCCAGCATATATTTGATGGGTCTATATGTAACAGCCTGGGCTGGCCACATAATTGGATGAGAGATAAATAGATCAGTATCTCTCCCTTCTGTTTGTCACTCTATGGCTGGATACCCATTTATGAAATGCAAGCTAACACCAAGTATATTAGTTCCATAGGCCCTCGGTGTCTCCTTTGTTCTTAGAGTGGCCTGAGGAACCTGTTCTCTTAAGTCGCCTGTGCTTAGGTCGTGCTGGAGTGTCCCAGATCCCCTCACACCTTTCTTGGTCTTCCATAGTTCTTCAGCTTCTCTTTTCTATTTGCCAGGTGTTCCTTCTTGCATAGGTGTTTCTGTCTCCTGGCCAACCAAGCCATGGTTGGGCTTTAATTTTGGGTCAACCTTAATTGTTCTCCTTACAATCATCTAAATCATAGTCACCTAAATAATTACATATGCAGAAAGACCTGTAAAATTAATTCAACTCCAGTTTGGATGGGTTTTTGGCTGCTTTATTTTATAGTACTTCACAGCACTACAAAATAGGAGATAGAATTAAACAAAAAAAAAACTTAGGTTTGAAGGAGTGTCTTGAAGAGACCCAAGATTACAAGGTTACAGGGAGGGTGTTCCCTATGGCTAGTGCCATGCTCCACCTTTTTTCTTAATTTCTGTGCTACCACTAAACTGCTAAAGTTGAAATCTTCTCTAATACTTGGGAGCAAACTCTTTTGATCTCCACATGCAGGTGCCTTTAAGCAGATGTGCAAGGACTAGTGTAGGGTTTTGTAAGGGCCTCTCAAACATGCCACAATGTCATTGTGGGACATGCCATATAAAGTTTCCTGAGGCACACAGAAAATGCTACAGTCTCCTTTCAATTTAGGCCAAGTTCTAAAATTCAGCTCTTGGAGTAAGTAGTTCACCATGTACAGTATTTTGCAGAGGTGTCTTTGTGTTTCTGCTTCAGGAGGGAAAGCAGGCCTCCCTGGCAGCGGACTTTTCCATCACACAGTTCAGACACATCGGCAGGCTGCTCATGGTGCATGGGCGGAACAGTTATAAGAGGTCTGCAGCTCTTGGCCAGTTTGTCATGCATCGGGGTCTCATTATCTCCACAATGCAGGTATTTAAGTCTCTTATGCCTGGGGTACCATCAAAGGACAATGGCATTTAGAAAAGCTAAGCAGTGTTATGGGAGACTGGCCACTTGGCTTCATTGAATGTCATATTTTTACTAGACATAATAATAAGATCCTCTGGAGAAGCTGCAGGCAAATGATGTAAATGTGACTAATGGTGGTTGTGTTTTTAATTTATGATGATATATCTTTTTAGGCTGTGTTTTCCTCGGTCTTCTATTTTGCATCTGTCCCTCTGTACCAGGGATTCCTCATGGTAGGGTAAGTGCAATTCAGTCTTCATAATGCCTTTTAGCATCACAGAAGGATAATTTGTTTTGTTGTTTTGTTTTGTTTTGTTTTGGTTTGGTTTGGTTTGGTTTGGTTTGGTTTTTTGTACTGGGGATTGAACTCACAACTTTGTGCTTGCCAGGCAGGCACTTACACCACTGAACTAAATCCTAGGCAGAGGGAGAATTTTTATTTTGAAAATTATATGTGGAATATTGAGTAATACTCTCAAGTAACTCTGTACAGACTGTGCTATGAAGTTTTTTGTTAGATTTTGTTTTCGTGAGGAAGCATAATTTTTGTCAGGAACTGAATTGGACCTGAGATTTTGTACTGGAGCTCTGTAGCATAACAAGCGGGGAAGAGCCAAGGGGCTGACACCTATAGTCATCATCACCATCAGCAGAGGGATAGTGAGCAGGCACCAGCTGCTCCTCAAGTTTGCTCTCTTGCTATGGGAACAGTACTTCATCATGACCAGCCATTAGCCAGTAAACACAAAAGGAAGAAAGTGCCAGGATGTTTCCTTAAATTTGATGAGATGTGGCCTATTCCAAAAGAGTTGATATATTCTGTATCTGGCAGCAGTGAGACCTCACCTTCAAAGTCAGTCAGATGTCTTGGACAAGTACACCAAAAGAATGGCATGGGATTTGTAATTAAAGCTAAGGTAATCTTGCTTATCAAATCTATGAAACAGGAATTTCCTCTGAAATATTAATAAATTACAGTTTCTCCTTTTCTAATCCTTTATAGTTATGCCTAGAGATATTGATGCAACTTTTAGTGTGTAGCCAGGCCTCTGATAGCCTCCTCCTGCAGCCTGAAAAACTTGTCTCATCTCAGCCAGCGCTCCATCCTGTGAACAGAGAAATAGAGAAAACTGTAATCACAACCGCTAACCTTGATATTGCTGCCACTGTTGTGAGCACTCATTCATCTTCATTTCATCCCATTCCATTCTGCATGTGAGAAGAGTAAGAGAGACCCAGAAGGTTTAGTCACATGCTCATAATTTATAGCCCAGCCTGGAAATAAATCTGGCTGGCATAACTTGCTGCCTTTGTTCTTGTTTATACCAACACCTTTCTTCATAGCATCATCTCCCCCCTCAGCCAGTGAAGGAGACACATACAGGGTCTGTGGACCTGTGGCTCTTATAAGTGCATCCTAAATGCCTTCTTGTCTGACAGGCACCTGAATGCCCAGAATTCCTAATACATTTTTTATGATGCTAAGAAGGAGCAGTTTGTGCATGTGCTAAGTTGTTAAAGGTGAGATCCCTGAGTCATCTACTTCCAATGCCAGAATCAGTAGAGGATGCTTCCTCTCATTCCAGATTCCTGGCTTATCTCACCTAATCTCCCAAATTGCAAACAAATGTCTCAGGCCATTCTTACATTGCCTCTCTCCACAGCACCAAGGGCTTCTTTTAGGGATCCATGTGATTAGTTAGGTTGGGCCCAGCCATATAATCCAGGGTAACCTCCCATCTTAGTGTCCTTAGTTTAGCACATGAAGTATCACATTCACTTACATGTGCTGAAGAAGGTAATGTGGACACCTGGAGGACTGTTAGCCTACCCACCACACTGATATAATTAAGAAAAAGAAGGCTTTGTATCTCTGTCCTGGGCATGCATACTGCCTCCCCCAGCCAACTGGCTGTGGCTTTGGAAAATGTGCTTGACCTCCTGAGTTTCTGTTTCCTCATCTAACTGGAAGTTATAATGTGGAACCCCAGATTATGGTGTGTCAAAGGCTATATCAAGCTCTTGATGCAGAGCTCAACAAATCATAAGTAGTTAAAAAAAAAAAGACTAGATATAGCTCTACCATATGGCATTCCTATCTAAAATAAAAGAAAATCACAAAATATCTATGTGTTAATTGAGAATCTAAGACGATCTAGGGCCTCAGGGAGTTTAGAGTCTCTTTGCGGAGATACATATCAACAGACTAGTAGAGGACAGAGTGTAAATGCAATAGAAGAATTTAAAAACAGTGCAGTGAAGGGCATCTCATACAGTCAGGCTTGGAATGGATAGATCAGGAATAACTTCATGGGGAGGGCTTCTGACCTGAAAATTTATGGAAGAATAGAGGTCATTGAGTATAAAAAAAAGTAGAGAGGCATAGGCATAGTGGTACATGCCTGTAATCTTTGCACTAGAGAGGCTGAGAGAGGAAGATTATAAGTTCCAGGCTAGCCTGGACTATGCAGGGAGACCTGGTCTCAAAACAAAACAAGACAAGAGGTACAGAGGCATAGAGGAGGAGGAGAGGTTACAGTTTAAGCAAGAACACTCGTGAGAAACTGGTTGCATGAAATGACAAAGTGCAGTGAGGTAGAGTCAGTGGGCTCATGAAAAGCCTCTTTCTACCTGTGCTGAGGAACATGGATTTTAGCCAATAATCCAGCAAGAATGGTAGTATTTGTCAGGCATTCTTCCATTCACTTCAAAATAAATTGAAATATTTAACTTGATTGAAAATATATACAACTTCAGTTACCTTAATGCTTAAACGTTATTGATTGCTTGAAGGAGTATAGGATCTATGGATTTATAGCAGAGGAACCATACTGTACTGAATGGAAGAAGAGGTGCAGGGTAGAGAAAGGCAACAATATATTTGCTGTAATTTCCATTCAAGAAAGCAGGTAAGGGAAGTAGGGCCAAGGGGTAGTTGCAGTGCCCATCCTCCAGAAGTTCTAACTCCTTCTTAATGCTCCTTCTTTCCAGGTTCATCCATAGCACATCCACTGTGGATGACTGCAGAGGGCCCTTGGTTGCCTAGATGGTTCTCATGACTCTGGTTTCTAGTACCTCCCTCATCCCCAGGCTTCTACTCATTGTCCCAGTCTGAAATCACCTTCCATGAGCCCCTTCTATCACTCATCTTTCCTCATGACATCCAGATGCTATCATCCTAGAAACAGGTCAAGCTACTTCAATCACAGAGATGTTTATTTTCTAATTGGCTCTGGGTACAGATTTGTTGCGATAACTAGGAGTTATATGCCACATTTGTCCTTTCTCATTCTATAGTGTTTCTGGAGTTTATCTCACACCTTCTACCTTCTTTCCTGTGATTTTCTCCATTATTTTCCTCACTATTTGAGTACAGAAATTCACTGCTCTCCAGCAGACACTTGCTTACCTGGCTAAGATGGACAGTCTTACTCTTTTTGGTGATGTGTTTTGGTTTTTGTTTTGTTTTGACAAGGCCTTGCCGTGTAGTTCAGGCTAACCTTGAATTCACTGAGTAGCCCAGGTTGGCCTCAAACTTGCCTCCTTTTGCTTTAGTCTCCTGAACACTGGGATTTCAGGACTGCACCTCCACACCCAACGACATTCTTATTCTTCAACACAGCCAGTGGATGTATATATTGGTGGAAAATTAGGAAAGCAATTTTGAACATTTCCCTAAATCCTCTGTACCATAGACATTTTGGCCTAGTAATTCTACTTTTGAAGAGGTGTCCTGAGTAAATACATGCACTGAAAATTCTAAGCAAGGATATTTATTACTGTATTTTTTGTACCAGTGAACAGTCAGAAATGAGCAAATTGTCCACAGTGGGAAGAGTATGAATGTTAAATTTAAAAACAGAAGCAACAAACCAAAATCTTAACAGTTATTATCTCTTGGACATCTCTGGGATTATCTCTGGTTATACTTACAATTCCAGTGATTTTCTTTTCTTTTTTTACCTATTCTACTTTTTTATAATGATATAATCACACAGAGGGTATGAAAATAGAGATTTCCATCCCTCTAGACTGAGCATTGTTCATTTCTCTCTAAAGGTATATGCACTCAGGGATCATTTACAGCCCTAGACAGTGTCCAGAAACTTCTCTGGGCTTATCCAAGTTCCCTCAGTAGAGTATGATGTGTACTTTCTTTCTTGATTTATGGCAATGCACTTCAACCTTCTGCCTAAATAAAAACCCTACAGCTTTTTGTCACATTTGTTACACAAAGTGATGCTTAAGTGGAGCTCATGGCTTAAAAAACTGAAGTGAATTAACTCACTCTACAGAAAACAAAACATTATTTTAATGTTCTTTGTTTTAAATATAAATTTTATTAATGCTAGTCTGATGTTGGTATTAAATGTTTCCAAAACCCAAAGGATGAAGTTTCTTTTATTTCACAGTTTTGTTTTTCTACTTTGAAGATAGTAACACGCTAAATAACTGGACATTAGCTTAAAAAGTGGACTTTTCCATGATTTTCAAGTTTAGACACTTGTTAAGCAGTTTTAGAGAAGGAAGGGAGTTAAATATTTACTGGTGTAGAGTTTCTGTTTCTGAAACGTGGATCTGGGTCCTGAGTGACCCAGATGGGAGCATTCTCACAGTTTGTAACTGAATTTGGGTTATGTGGCTCTTAGAAATTTGGTGTGTCTCACATTTTGACTGACCCACATGCACATCTTTGTTTCTGTCGACAAGTCTAAGAACTTGAGACCCAAAAGACCATTTAGTGGTTTCTATACAGGGGTACACCTAAAACTGTCCATGATTGAAGGAATTGAACAGACTGAAATTGTGTCAAGTGCCAGCCATTCTAGCCAAGGTTCATACCTTCATATGGATCATGTCAAGGAAGATCAAGCACTGTACCATGTTGAGATTGGCTGTGAGTGTTTTGGACACCCTCTGAATTTTCACCTCCCCTTTAGTTAAAAACTCTTAAGTTCAGGACACCAGGTATAAAAGTTGTTATTTTTAGTAGCAAGTCTGTTCATAAATAAGTGGCTTCATTCTTTAGGAAAACATAGATATCTCTGGGCAGTGTACATTCATGGTAGACATTTGCACAGAAAAGACAAAGCTGGGGTCAGGTGGAGTCCTTATCCTCCAGATAGGAGGAAGGAACTGCTCAACCACTCTAGCACCTTTGTTTATATACTGGGAAAGATGATGTCAATTTCAGTCCCTCTGCCTAGCAACTCATTGCTTGGCAGGCCTGGGCCCCTTGCCTTCTTGGTGCTGGAACAACTTGTTTACAAAGCTTATTTTGGTCTTTCTATTTTTTCTGGGCTTGCTTGCTTTAGCCCCACACATATCAATCTCCAGCTTCAAAGGCACCCAAAAAGGATGGACAGATAATACTGTATCATATTGCTAACTCTACTTCCACATTCTTATTTTATATCCCTAGGATCTAGCCTACTGCAGTCCTTTTGCTGATTCTTGTCACCCTTTACTCCATTTATAATTTTTAGAGAAATTTCATTTCACTGGTATGTAATTGTATGAGTTTCTTACAGGGACAGTAAAAAGAATTAAGATGTGTTCATGTACATATGTAAACTCCCCATTATGAATGTAATTATTATATTACTACAAATATATACTTGAAAAAGTTTTTTAATTTTTTTTTTAAAAGCGTATGCAAAAAAAAAAAAGAAAGAAAAAAAAAAGGAGTATGCTGTTGTTGCTGGGAATGAGAACACTTCCCTATCATACACAAGGCCTTGGATTTGATTCTCAACACTGCCCCCTACTCCCCCAAAAAAACAATATGCTACTGTGCTGTGGGATGAATGCCTGGTTTTATTACTTGGTATCAACTTGGGGTTTTGGGGATTTTTTTTGTGGGATCCATTTTTGAAGCTGTAACATATCTTTAATTCCATAGATACGTTCCAATGTACCATTGTACCATAAACATCTGTTAAACTGACTTAATGTTGTTCTTGGTTTCCAAGCTATGCAACTATCTACACCATGTTCCCAGTGTTCTCTTTAGTGTTGGACCAAGACGTGAAGCCAGAGATGGCGATTCTGTATCCGGAGCTGTACAAGGACCTCACCAAGGTATGGCTGCTGGACAGGTTTCTGCCCAGTGATAGCACACATCCTGCCATGGGACAAGGAGAAAACATACATTTCAAGCATTGATTGAATAATTATTTCTTGTCTTCCCAGGCCTTTTTATTGCTCCTAAGTAGTTTTGTTATCTTCCTTTTGAGATAAATTCCAAAGGGGTAATTCTTCCAAGTATTTTCAATAGAGGTTTCATATTATTCATAAAATGAGGATTTGACTTTTGTGAATGTAGATGACAGATTTGCAAGTTTCTCAAATGGCTGAGAAGCACTCATATTCATGTGTGTATGAAATATGCTCACTTGGTGTGTTTTTACCTAGTGGGCATTGTTGCTTCACCAGAGGACTAGCTTTCCTGTTCATCTGCTATAAAATGTAGCATTCCAAAAACTAGAATTACATGGAGTCATTAACTAGACATTTTCTGTACATTCCAATCTTCTCTAGTTCTTGGTTTTAGAATTATATCTAAAAAATGACTGTGTTTCTGTGCTGTGGGCTTGTGTACGGTTGAATGATACTACAGAAAACAGGTCCACCCAGAAAACTTACTAACCTGACACTATGCAAATAAACTACTCATTTGTCTTGGAACTGTGCTCTGTTAAGAGTAAAATATTCCAGGGATTTAGCTCAGCAGCATAAGCGCCTGCTTGGCAGGTACAAGGACGTGAGTTTGATTCCTGGTACCAAAAAAAAAAAAAGTAAAATATTCCTAAAGGAGGTTTTGAGTTTGTGTTTCCATATAAAAGCATATTTTATAGCACAGAAAATATAAGCACAAATAATAAGTAGAGAGAAAGATCTTTCTCAAATAGGAAGGGGACCAAGAGATGGAGGGAAGGGGTGGAAAAGGATATGAAAAAAAGAAATTAAGATGTGTTGCATACATATATCTATCTACTCTACACAAGGAATGTAAACATTATGTACTGCAAGCATGTACTAAAACTTCATCCTTCCAAGTACAAATTATAGGAACTTTGGAGTTTTCCACATAGTTAGCTTTTTCCCTATCAATTCTCATCAGTTATTAGAATCAAATTATAACAATTAAATTTTGGTTTGTAGTTGATAACTGGAAATTATTAATTCAGATTTTTAAGGCTGTATCAGTGTGATACAGAAAACAAAAGAATTAGATTAGCTGTCTTCAAGAGACTAGATTCTAGTCCAGCTGACCACTAACAACCAGAGTCTGGTCCATCTGACCCCTAATAGACTAGACTCTAACCCAAGTACAGTAGCCACTAGCAAATTACTCTATTGCAGCTATTAACAGATCAAACTCTTAACTCAGTTAACCATAAAGTAATAGACTAGTCCAGTGAATCATTTAATAAGAATAGACGCTAGTCCAGTTGATCATTAATTAAGCACAGTTTTTACCAGGGAACATTGGAAAGAACTAGAACATGTGAAGATTTAGATTGTACCCACAAGCATGTTTCTTTACATATGTCTGAATTAGAAATAAAAGATGTCTATAGGATTACAAATGTCTGACAAAGTAGCTTATTATCTCTAGCTATACCCATGGAGTCAGTACTTATCATTAGCTGGCAACATTTAAACATGAAGGAGTGTTGTATGCAGTCCTGACTATATTGCATATCAGAAAGGGTCTAAGTTTCCATTTCTTTTAAGGTGGTCAACAACTCATCTTAAGGTTGAATACCTTTTCTACATTTTTTTAACAAGAATGCAGGCATTCGTTCTCTCTTTATTCCTTTTCTTTATGATCCAAAAATCTATAGTTTTTATCTATGTAGTATGTAATTCTTTCAAAAATGTAGTATATTTCAAATCCTTCAAAATCAAGTAGCATGAAAATGCCTCACTCTGAGTTATTTTTCTTATTAAAGCTAAAGAAGTATTTTTGAAGCTTTTATTCCTTCTGAACCCCTGACCAAGCATATGTACAGCCACTCTGTCCTGCCTGTTCTTCTCTGTACTCAGCAGGACTGGAGGCTGGCCATGCTAAACTAGGCCATGCTAACATTAGGTACCCTTTGCCTGTCTGCAGGAAGTGTTGTGTCAGGGCTGCAGGGACACCAGGCATGGCCCCTACACTTAGAAAGCCTGCATTTTGTCAGAAAAAGAAAACTTCTAAGTTCTTGATAAATTAAGTGATAACATAAGACAACAGCATGAAATAAGTCATAGATTATAAGTAATACTCCAATGATAATTTATTCAGAAACTTCTGATCATTCATCTAGAGGTATAGTAAATTTATAACCTGCCTTTGGAAGTATCATCCCCTTGAGTTACCAAGAAGAATTACTATACTTTGCTGTAAAATATACTGGGTTTTTAACGTGTATCTAATAATTATTTGTTTTAGTCTAAGAGTATAAGTAATGCAAGCATTATTGTTCTAATGAAATTAGCCCATACTAAATGTAAACATTGTTTTGTTGCTTTGTCTCTTTTGCCTAAATCATACCTGCTCATTAGTGTCTGTTGCCAGACATGGTTTAGGCCATGGAGACACATATACCTGATATCTGCCTCATCAGTAAATAAAATGTTTGATGAATGAATGAAGTGAATGAATTAACTAAACAGAGAAGTAATGTTTCCTTCTTTTTTGTAAAACCATATAGCTTGTATTTCTTACCCAAAAAAATCATGTATTTTCAACAATAGTATTTTGATATTTCTCTTTTAAAGCCCAGATTCTACTTTGAATTATTAAACTCTACTTATAATAAGTTCTGTCACTTCGCTTTTCTGGCTCTTCCTGAAAATCAAAGAGCTGATGTACTTGTGCCTTTCCTGACTTGCACATGCCTTCACTTATCCTGGATGTATGACTTCTTAAGAAGCCTATCAGGTCTGAGGTCTGGGGAGCAAAGCAGTGCTATAGCCTGTGGTCAGCTGAATCAGCTGATATCCCTGAGATATCTCTGACTGTGGCTGAATTTAGTTAGCAGTGTACAGTTATGTATCATTATCTAACTGCAGAAACTGGTCTGTATTTGCACCAGTTGCATATGCATATACATCAAGGAGGTAGCAGCATGCAATTCCTCACAAGAATCCAAAAATTGTTAGACATCATACTATCAAGACTACTCTACTGCTTTTCTAGATTGTTAGAATCATACTATTAAGACTATTCCACTGCTTTTCTTTTCTGTAGCATATTCTCAAGGTGATTTTATTTTTTGAAATGTTTATTTGTACCCTTATATAATTTTTAAAATAATGATGAATAAGTCAAGAAATGGAAATTAAAGACATAGAGATCAGGAGAAAATAAAAATGTTTCTGCTTGCAGATAATTTCTGTTTGATATAAATATCTATGTAGAAAATTCCCAATAAGGGATATACTTAGAGAAAATGAGAACATTTTCATTTTCTCATTGGAATATTGAAATACATATATTTTTATTCTTTTTTTAGAAAACGAAGGGATACACTAAAAATGAACAAGTAAGTCCAAAAGTTGAAAATACTATAAGAGTAACACATAAACAGGTAGAGCACCACTGTACCTCTGACAGACTTTGCAGGCCCTGTGTGCTGGGACTATGAAAGGTCACAGACTTTAAAAGATGTGAAAGAATGTTTATTATCGGGAAACTATGTTGTTGAATACTAGCAAGCTAATTTTAAAAGTTAGATGGAAAGACAAGGGAAATGGATTTGGCAAATCAACCTATAAAAAGAACAAGTTTAGTAGACATTCTACTCAAACTTAAGACATTATTATACCACAGCAATTGAGGCAATATATGACTTACAGAGGGTAGACACAGTTCACTGAACACAGATCACCGGACAGAGGAGACCCTAAAATAGATTCATACACATTACTGGTCTTAATAAATGTGGAATGAAATCAGGTGTAGGAAAGATGATATCAGCAAATGATGTCAGAACAGCTGCTCACTGCTGTGTAGCAGCATATTCCTCACTCCTCACATGCAGTTATTCCAAACGGTTCACTGTCCTACATGTAAATTGTAAATTTGTGGGAAGAAATACAAGACAAAACATACATGACCTTGGGTGAATTGGGCAAAAAGGCTTTTTGTTGTTGCTATTAATTTTGCAGTACTGTGGACTGAACCCAGGACCTTCACATTGAGCTATATCCCCAGCCTTTTTAAAAATTTATTTATTTATTTATTTATTTATTTATTTATTTATTTATTTATGTTTAGGCTGGGTCTTGCTTAGTTGCTACGTTGCCCAGGCTGGGCTGGGACTTGGAATCCTTCTGCTTCAGCCTGCCATACTACAGGGATTGGGCAGAGTATTTAGATTGGACATAAGGTCAAAAGCATGACCCATAAAGGAAAAATATGATAAAAGGAAAAAATTATGTTTTAGTTTGTTATTGATACACTTAAGGAAATACAAAGATGAGCCACAGACTGAGAGAAAATATTTGTAAGTTATACTTCTGACCAAGGATTTATATGCGTAATATTTTTTTTAAAAGCCTAGAAATTCAGCAAAGAAACAAGTCAGTTTTAAAAATGAATAGCTGACACCACACCAAAGATGATATGCAAATGTCAAGCATATGAAAAATTCTCAGTATCATTTTTCATTAGGGAATTACAAACTTAAACAAAAATGACATACACTATGAAGGGTCAAAATCCACACCACAGTCTACACCTCATGCTGGTGAGGATGTGAACCAATAGGAACTCTTACTTTGTTAGCCTCTTTGGAAGGTAGTTTGACTATTTCTTATAAAGTTAAATGTTTTTATGTTTATTGTGTGACCTGTTACTAGGCATTTACCGAACATTTTGAAAACTTGTGATCACAAAAGTCGTGTATGCAAATATTTATGGCAGTTTTGTCTTAATTGCCAAAACTGGAAGTAACTAAATGTTCTTAAACCAGCAAATGGATAAGCACTCCAATGAGTGTAAGTAGCAACGAAGATGCAGATATACAGTGAAATAGTGTTCACAAGAAGCAAGAATAAAATCTGTTGATTTGCACAACATAGATTGAGAATGCATTTTTCTGTACGGAAGTACCAGACTCCAAAGTTTGTTTGATTTAATTTACTTGAGACCTGGGAAATGCAAAATCATAGAGCAAAGAACAGATCAGTGGTTGCCAAAGGTTTAGGGTGGAAGAGGTGACCAACAGGGGCTGTTGTGTCTGACTGTGGTGTGTTTGACTGTGTGTGTTTGAAGACCTAGGATCATGCACCACAGAGAACAGTGGAACACAGACTATGATGGATAAATTGTCACCAAAGTACACCACAGCTGGTAGAGTGAAAGGTGCTGCAGCCTATAGGCTCCTTATGGCAAATGTATTTCTTACAGGGGAACAACCAAGTACAAAAACGGTGGTAGGAACAGGTCTCTCACTGTTGGAGACATAGGTGCAGATAAGGTCTGGATAGGAGTTGGAGCTCACAGTTTTGTTAGTACATAGAAAGACAGTAATAGTTACAGATGTGTGTAACTGTAGCTTACTAAAAGCACATGCACAGCCTTGTGACTAGAAGTGGTCAGCAGTGGCCTCATGGCACACCTAGGACCCCAAACTCCAGATCGAAGATGTAGTTTTCTGCCCAGTACAACCAGATTACCAGAGAAGGGAATGGTTCAGGGGCCTGACAAGGAAAATACAGGCCAAGCCTGGACACCTAATGATATCAGAAAGTAAGGACCTGCTGAAAAAATCAGTAATGACGATGTTGAAGTAGCACAGTGTTGTTGAAGTGGCCAAAATTGGATAAGATCAGAAATGGGTAATCTTACTAGATTTTAACCAAAGAATAAAATAAACAACATTAAGTTTGTACTAATATAAAGGGAGAAAACTCTTCCTTGTGAAGAATTCCGGTTACTGATGTGAAGAAGTAAAGGAATAGAGGCACCTTCAAAATCCCACAGGAATTGTTCATTTCCTAGCAGATTGTCTGGGAGTGCTGAACTTAGAAAGCAAAAAGCTGAAGAGAAACTAGAGTGTTTGCATCAGCTGGCAGTATCTTCCCTAAGATATTTACTAATTACAAAGGGAAAAACAGCTGTTTAGCAGTGGATACCCCCCAAAAGACATCACCACAGCCACACACCACTTCTGCAGTGACAGGCAGAGAGACACCACAGCCTCACATCCTAGAGGTCTCTGGAGAATAGACTTGCCCTTTGCGATGTCATTCTCAAATGTTTCGTCCTTAAAACGCATCATACAAGCCCACATTAAAGAGCATTCCACAAGTCACTGACCTGTGTAATTAGAAGTATCCTAGCAAAGATGAAGGAAGGGTGAAGAACTGGCCTGGTGATACGAGCTGGGATATAGGCTGGGTAAAGCAGCAAGGCATCCAGCTGATGTAACCAACATGGTACTGTGTTCATTTCCTAGTGCAGACAGTTGCTGTGTGTCTTATCTCTGTGTGTGGCAGCCTCCAGCAAGCGTGGGAAGGTACCTGTGGAAACTGTTTCTGCTTCCAGCTCTGCTAAGAGTCTAAAATGATCTTCAAAAAGGCTTTAAAATGGCCAAACTCAGGGTATTTCTAGGGGCTAATGAATTGTGACTGGCAAAACTGCAGTTTTGAGATTTCCTGAATAGCTATCTGCTCCTGACACTCACTGGGATTCACCCAAGGCAGGTGAGAGTCAGATTGCTTGCAATCTGGTTTCTATCTGTTAAGAAATATTCTGTCAAATGATGTAGTGACCAGTTAATTCACAAAAGCTCTTTATGTAACATTACTGTGTACATCAACCGTACCTCTCAGTTCAGATTTGTTGTTAGTTTCTATTCCTTTTTTAATTGTCTCTGTGATATTTTTATTCTAGATTTCCCAAAATTATTATAATTATGGAAATATGAGAAAAACAACCTTATTTATTGTTCTAGGAGGAATCAGAAAGTAAATTCAGGAGATAGGGTGAGAGAACAGAGTAATAAGAAAAATGGTTGCAGACACAGAGGATAGAGGGACTCCTAGTATTTCCTAACAGTTAGGATGTTCCTCGGCTGGTCATGCACTGACTAGCAAATATACTCATGTGTGAACACACAGCAGCCTACATGTCAGTGCACAGCATGACTTAATCTGCTCATGTATAATGTGCACATCACTAATATACTTTACATATGATACAACACCTATCTGCTTATGTATAATCATAAACATATCAATATGCATGTCAATGTAATCTATACGTGTATTATACATAACCGAGCTCTAATCCACTTGTTTATAATCATATACTCATCAGTTTGCATGTCGGCGTAATCTACATGTCCACCACATCATGCTACTTAATACTGTCACACTAGTAATTTTACTCATTTTAAACTTGTGTATCTGATTTCTTTCACTTAGCATTAAGGTTTTGAGGTACATCTGTTTACCCAAAAATGATTTATTCTTTAAATAAAATTTATTCAAATTTATTCTTCCTTATGAAGAGTAATACATGATTGTATAGTATATAAATACCATGTTTTCTTTATCTATCTTTTGATGGGCATATGGGCTGTTTCTAAGATTTAGCTATTATAAATTGTGCTGTTATAAATAGGGATGTACATATATCACTGTGATATGATGCTTTTAACTCTTTTTGAAAAGATACCTAAAAGGGATGCAACTGGGTCAAATGGAACCTTTAGTTTTTGAGGTCATTTTATTCATCTTACAGTGGATTAATCTCTTAAAATTCTTGATTTTATTTTTTACATTTTTTATTGATATATAATTAAGGTGTACCTTCTGAAGTCTGTAATATCCAATTGGTAATTTAACACCAGTAGTTTTATACCATGTTTCTTAGTTTCTACATATTTCACTTCGTGGCTTATTTTACCTACATAAGGTACATACCTTTATTATTTCTGCTTCACAAAAGAGGAATCTGAGACACAGAAATTAAGAAGCCCAAGAACACCTCAAGAAGAGTGTGGTAGGCAGGGCTGACAGTGGGTAGTCTGTGTCCTTAGCTTGTGTGCTCACACCTACACCTGCTGCTGGCAGCATTCTCTGCTGAATCAGTGTTTGGTGCCTGAAAGAGTAAGTGAATGACTCCATCAATCAGAGCAACAGACATCTTTTTCCTTTTGGAAAAAGGAAACAAATGAAAAGTTGTGGGTCCAGGAAGAACATCTTTATATATATGTAGCCTGAAATACATAGTAAATTAATTGTTCGCTTGAATAATATTTATACCATCAAACATGATGAGATTTTTGTCTCTCAAAGCTAAAGTCAGAACATCAGTAAGCATCCACATCAAAAAAACAAAAGATTTACACATATTTTCCTCAAATTATTTTATTGATGGTTTTTATACATATTCTGTTGGGTTTGCTTTTGTTAATGTACAATCTGCTTAAATACAGAAGCATTCATCTTAAATACAGAAACATTCATATAAATTCATATTTGATATACTGTCTTAAACACTTTTTGATGAGTTTGCAGCATAAATACCCTCATTTAATTTTCAAAATACAGATTGATAATTACCTTACATAAATAATTGGAATGCATTTTGACAAATCGGATACAAAGTTAAACCTCTTCTTATATCAAAAAGTTGTTTAAGTGCAAGTAAAATTAGGCATGTATTTATAATATGAATTTTATGACCAAAGGTGAAACACTACTAGTGTCTAGTCAGACAAATGTAGTTGGGAAATAGGTGCTAAGGAAACCTACTTAAATCAGTATTTAAATATAAAAGCAAGATTGACTTTTAAAATTGTAATGTATTTGAATCTTCCTACACTCATGCCTATGTAGTAAAGACTCAGGTTCAGTCATCTTCATAAATAAACACTGCAACAAAGAGAATGTTTAAGTAGAAGTAGAATTCTGTCTTTTAAAATTGAACTAGTTGTACAATTATAATTCATAGACCTGCTCTTTGTTAGCTTCTACGGAACAACACTGGAGTTTCTGTTTAGCACATATGTCTTCCATCCAAACATTTCGGTCTTTAAAAGTCCTCAGCAGCCTCCAGGTGGATGCACAATTCAGATCTAAACTCATTCCCATCATGCATCTCTGCCGTGTCTACAATATTCCCTGGCCCCCATGATGTGCGTCTTTCCTTGGTGGCATTTCTGTCCACAGTCATCACAAGCACCTCCCCTATATGAATGAGGAAACCCCAAAGCAAGTGCACAATTTTGGGCTCTGATCAGTTACACCACAATGCCAGACACCTGTAGCAGGATCCTGAGGAAATCTCCAGGCTTCATGGCTCCCCATCTATAAGTAAAAGTGCCTGAGACACTACACTACCAGAAATAGATACCAAAACAACAGATGATCACAAAGATATGCACAGAGACCAGGTTGTGACAGTGGTCTGAACTGGTCCTTCCTAATACCCCTTTCTAAAGGGCCTATTTTGATAGGGACAGTAGATCCATGATCTGGTCTCCTTGGTTTGAAATAGCTTCAGCAGTGCAGGTAAACAAAAGCAACCTATGACCAGGGTCTTTTGTCTCTGGCCCATACCTGAAAACATAGGTTCAATTTAAAACAGTGAATTATTCACAAGAAACCTTGTGCTTACATGGCAGATTTTCCAGAAAAAAATTAAGGGTCCAGTTGAGATAGGCTCTTGCTACTGAAGAGTTGTCACATTTTTTTTAATCTGAAGAAACTCAAAAGTAAATATAAAAATATTTCTTCCCAAGAAATAAAGAGGTAAAGAGAAATTTTTATTATAAAGAGAGTCTTTATCTCCTAGTTCATTTAGGTGTTTGTGTATAGATGTCAACTTCTGGATTGCCAGGAAGCAGGAGAACATATCTCTGTGGCTTAGGAATCATGTAGGTCAGATGAGAGGACACACCAGACCCCCATCAACCTCAGGAGCTTAGTGGAGCTTGTGACAACTACAGGGGCAGCTTCTGCAGGGACAGGTATATGGAGGAGAAGGTTCATCTGAGGTGCCCCATGGGAGATGAAATCAGGACAACATGTGTGGTGGGTTTGAGGACTTAGGGCCTTTAATAAACTCCTTCCACCTCATTCCTTGGAAATATGCAAGCCAACCGTGCTGTTCTGCTCTTTCAACAACCTTTTTCTTCCATTTACCCAAGGGAAGATCATTATCCTTCAAGACCTTCCTCATCTGGGTTCTAATCAGCATTTACCAAGGTAAGACGGGACCTGATTTTACTGGACCAAAGAAATATTTTTATCTTCTCTTAGTCGTATTATTTCACTTCTAGGTTAAATTCTAATCACTTACAATTTTATCAGAAGTTAAACGTTGCCTCCTATTAATCTTGTAAATTGAAAGTATAGAAATGTAGATTGATATTTGTTAAACGATGCATGTGAACTAAAAAAACTGACCTGTTTCTAATTAAATATTAACTCAGAAGATTTTAATAAGCACTTTTTACATTGTGTACTGCACAGTCATTTTCCTTCCTGGAGTAATGCTACCAAGGCTCTAAGAAGTCTGAATTATGTAACTGAAGTCATTAGCCACTCTGTTGGTGTTCCAGGTTAAGTGAAGGATTTTTCTAAGTGAAATTGCTGCAGATGAGATAAATTATGTGAAAGAAGTCATTATTCACACCAATTGAAATGCAGATATGGCTTCTATGTGGCATTTCTAAATGACCAAGAGAGTGCCTTACCTTGTTTTACCCATAATCCCCAGTTTGGCTGTATTGTCTGACCACACAGAGTATGAATGTGTACCTGACCCTGTATTTTAGCTGTCATGTAGGAGTCACCTATTTCCATGGTCATTTTCCTGGCCTTCCTGGAAAGCAATTCAGCTTCCAAGCCAGACAGAAGAAGCTGTCCTATAGGAGACCACTCTGCCACTGTCTTCCAGGGGGCATTCTCATGTATGGAGCCCTGGTGCTCTTTGAGTCAGAATTCGTGCACGTCGTGGCCATCTCCTTCACTGCACTGATCCTCACTGAGCTGCTCATGGTGGCGCTGACCATCAGAACATGGCACTGGCTAATGGTCATGGCAGAGTTCCTCAGCTTAGGCTGCTATGTGGCATCACTCGCTTTTCTAAATGAATATTTTGGTAAGTGGCTTAAAATTATGTTTTGAATCATTGTTAGTGGCTTTTAAACAACTTGATATATTGTTACTGTGTAAAACATTGTCATAAATTGTAGATCACAAGAAAACCCGTACTGTAAAGTTTCACAACACAAAAATTTATTTTTGTGGAAAGGTAAAATTCCTTGCAGTAATTTATGAAGTTAAAATTTTCACCATCTTGGCTCTTAAAAAGACATTTAAGTTGTATTTATATCCAGTAGCTCTCTCTATAAGACTTGCGTTGTCCGTCCTTATTTTCACAACACAACCCACTGGCTACTCTAAGGCAGACACTTACTGAGAGAAAGCCCAGATGCCCACAAGCCACACACGGCACTCCACTCTCATCAACTGTCTGCACAGATCACAAAGTGCAGCTCAACCAGACAGCCATTCATGGCATTAGATGTTAGGTCAGTGTCAGGATAGGGTCTCTGCTCTGTCCTTCAGTTACTTCCAGTGCTGGCTGTGCTCCTCAAACCCAGCTTAGCCTACTGTGACTTCCCAGGGGTTTGGCAAGTGATTTGACATCCCTGAGCCCTGTTTCTGAGTCTGAGGTCCCACATAAGGAGTGCTAGACAGGTATTAGGCACTCTGTGAATTGTAATTCTTCTCACCATCATGCCCTCTATCACTGTTCTCTACAGATTGTGAAAAAATAGGTCAGAGGAGCCCAGAATGCTACATTTCTCCCTGATCAGTCACTCAGCTCTTCTCCAGTGACAGGAATTCCCTAGAAATGGGCTGGAGGCCTCCCACGACCCTTAGAACCACACCTCCTGAGTGAAATGAACTATCAAAATCAACCTGATGTTGTTTCACTTGGGCAGGGTCCCTGTCTGTGAATCTGCCATCCTCTGTGCCCTCCATTCCCAGGACCTCCACCACCCCTCACTGGTCCACTCCTACGGAGCCTCTGTGTCATGTAAACACATCTCTTCTTTCTGAAATCTCAGGCCTTTTCCAGACAGAAGTTGAAAGGGATGAAAGCAGTGTCATTAGTCAGATCCGTGGATCACTCCCATATTTGTTAATGTAGCTAAGAAGACTAAATATTATTCCTTTGTAAGATTTTTTAAATGATGGCAGAGAAAAAAACTAAGATGATGTTCACTCAGATGAAGATCATTTAGCATAAAGCTTCACTTGGTTCCCAGAGCATCGTCAAGTCTCTGTCTCATGGGGCGAAAGCAGAATGGTGAGATGATGGTCTCTGTATGCATGGTAGGACATTGTATCACAGGTACCTGAGAGCATCAAGCTGGTGGCTCTGTTGTGTGAGCACTGAGCTAGTGCTATTTCTGTATGAGAAGTAAGGGTCCAAGATTCCAAAAAGGAGAAAAGCACACCCGATGTGTCCATAACAACAAATGTCCTCTTAGGCAGTTGATTTGGTGAGTCAGCCACACACTTATCCCCGCACACTGTGACTTCTGAGTGTACTAAAGCTTGCAAATAGATGTAAGCACAAAGCCACTCCTTGCACCAGAAGTTAAACCTACAATGAATGAGCCCAGTTACTCAACTGGCCCTCATCAGACCATTCGATACATATGTAGTGCAGAGCAGCATACAGGTAGGAAAAATTAAAAGTCCATGTTTTATGTTAAACATTTACCAAAAAAATATAGATCTATGGCATGTAAGAAAGGGCCATTTTCAAGTTAGAACATGTTATTTTTGCTTGAAGAATAAGCACGTACTGTATTTTCCTACATGATCATGATTGATGCATTTAGACATGGAGAAATGTTGGTTTATTTTTATGGCACTTCATTTTAATAGCATGTCTCTCTCATTTGACAATATAAACAGCAGAAGCACAATACTGAAATTGAAAAAACAAACTGTAGTATCTAATCTAATGCTATATGAGCAAATATAAAACTGACTTTATAAAAAGCATGTATAAAAGTAGCAGACAAACCCAGCCGTATGAATTGGGCAGAACTGTTAACCTCTCTGAGCCTTGGCTTTCTCATCTAGGCTGGAGATCGTACCAGCTCCTTCTAAGGCTGGGCCTGGAGATGAGCAGCAGTGTGTTAGGTATGAGTAGGTCGCAGAGCCTATCATGTCGAAGCATGGCAAGGACTCAGGTCTGGACCGTTCTGAGATGCACCCTTCTAAGACGTTCAGAACCAGACCCAATGGGACATTCCTGAGTGTTAGCTTTTAAGAAATTAATGTAATTTCCTTATGTGTACGACTGCATTGTAACAGTTATAAAATGAAGCGGTTAAAACACAATCACTAGGACCAGGGATTTAGCTCAGCAGCATAAGTGCCTGCTTTGCAAGTGCACGGTCATGAGTTCGATCCCTGGTACAAAAAAGCACAATCACAAATGCATTTTATGCGAATATTTTTAATATATTTCTTTCTGGTTATATTTCTACACTGTTTAATGTATTTCTTTCATTGGTAGCTAACCACTACACATGTCCTGATATGTCCTTTTATCTGTCCTTCATGTTCTTGTTCCTGTTTTGTCTTGGAACAGGTATAGGCAGAGTATCTTTTGGAGCTTTCTTAGGTAGGTGAAGTTATCATTTCTTTCACAAGTATAGAAAATTTAAAAGCCAGAAAAAAGAGTGAAGAACTTCAGCAAACAAAATTGATAAAGATGCTTAACTGATTAAAAAAAAAAAAAACACTTTTCTCTGCCTTACCACTTCCCACTGACATCTGTGACATCCTGTAAGCCCTGCATGTAAGTTTCCCTGCCTGGATCCAGGATCATGGGTATCATGGCTTCTGAATGGAGGAGAGATGAGACCAGGCTGTTTTTCCCTCTCTAAAACAGTTTTAGTGACAAAGCTCCTGAAAAAAGACTTCCAGTGTTTCTCAAATGCAGATTAGTATCTCCTGTGACCTTTCCTTTATGGTCTCCAATCTCTTATACAGAGGAAAGTTGCTTTCTCCACATCACTTATTTGTGTAAACTTCCTAGTGGGTCAATTTTTAATCCCAATTTCTGACAACAATCGACAGGGATTTCTGTAATATATAGAATTGAACTGTACAAATGTCATGTTTTCCAAATGCTTCTTTTCATGAGGACTTTAAATAGCCATTATTTCTAGCACAGCTCTGGTAAGGCATTCAGCAGTTTGTCCATAGTAGCTGTGAGAATGCTCCAAGGACAGCCACACTGAGAAGCACTGAAAAATAGACATATCTGAGCCTTGTGTCCAGGCAGGGTGCTGCCACTCACCCTCCAAGCCCTATAAAGTCAGCTATGTCTTAAGACTGTGTCTTGGGCAGAGCAAAGTCTGGTTAGCTGATGGCCTCCCATTAGCAGCATGGCAGTGTTTTTGTAAATCCTGTTTTAGAAGTGCTTTCTACCTATTAATAATTATGTGGAAGCACTAGTCATGTGTAATCTCTCTCTAACTCTGTACTCTGGCTCCATCCCATTTGAGAAGAGCCAGTTGCACCAAGATGCAGGTAAAGCAGCATGGCAGTAAAGACACCATGAGACTGAGTTAGGCTGCTTGTGCAAGTGCATGGCAGAACTTCAGTAGATAACTTGAGGGAGTTCTTGGGGCCCAGTCAGGTCAGCACTGTGGTTTTGGGGCCTGGGAGCTCCTTGGTTGGCTCTCACATTGTGTACCTCCTTCCGACAGATGTTGCCTTCATCACAACTGTGACCTTCTTGTGGAAAGTGTCAGCGATCACTGTGGTCAGCTGCCTCCCACTATACGTCCTCAAGTACTTGAAGCGCAAACTTTCTCCTCCTAGCTATTCCAAACTGACTTCCTGAGGGCCAGAACATACTGCAGGACTGGACTGGTTCCTCTGGCATCTCCAGGGAGCACAGCCTCTACACCTTGTTCCTGAGGAAGACATGAGCCTGGATGGAGACCTTGCGCTGGGCAGATTGGAAGCCAGGGTGTTGTGACAAGGGTAAGGGCTGCCCACACCCAGGCTGGTCCCTCTGGCGTCCATGCTGAGGCATTGTGACCTACCAGCAAAAAGGAGTCAAATTCCTTCACTTCTGCTGTGAAGGACTTTTAATTTTGAGAATTGAAAGTTTGATTTCTGCAGTTTCCAGCATCTAAATTCTTCCTTCGATAATGTCGGAAGCCATTCATGCTTGAACAATAAAGTCTAGAGCTGGAGCTGCACACTCCCATGGGATAGCAGCCTCCATGTCCACACCTCTGCAGCTGCTGCCATCTCCTTCAGATGCCCATCTCGCTTTCCTGTGGACACTCACACGGTCATGACTCCTCCCCTAGAATGTGTGCCTCACACATGCAAGCCCAGGTGACCAAATGGTAACATTTCTGGACATAATTCCATTGCAGCAACAAATATAAATCATTCCTCAAAGGCACTGCTGTTAGGGAATGTGTTTTTAAAATTCCCATCCTTTTATATTTGTATAAATCACACCTACAAACAATTTGTCTATGTAGAAATCAGTTGCCTGTGAAACACCAAAGATGCTTCACTTGCTGTGTTCACGGGTGTCCTTAGTTGTGTGTGGTTGTAAATATTCACAGCACACCTAGGTGTCCCATCTCTCAAGCTGCACTGAGGTACCTTGGCTGGTCAGGCTTGGAGAATCTGAGACCAGAGCTGTTCTCTCTTCTGTGTACCATGCTATGTGGGGGCCAGCTGGGTATAATATATGCCATCCTCCAAAGTTCTCAGCAAGACCTTCAGTGAGGATCTGGTAAAACCCCAGCCTCTGGGCTGAAAGAGAGCCTTCCAGGTAATCTAAAGAAGCCTCTCACAGGCCTCTTTGCACTAGACTGTGTGTGACCTTGTTCTTTATTTCCCACTGAATGTAGTCCCCATTGCCCCCAAACCCTCAGGGATATCCAAAGGAGTTTCCCTGATGAGCCATGGATCTGGTACCAGTCTGCCCAGGCTCCCATCAGCTTCTGCCTTTCAAAGAAGAAATGCATCAGCCACAATAAAGCTTCATTTCTTCCCACATGGTTTTCGGTGCCTTTTGACTTGAATGCCTTTAGCTGGTTATCTTTCCAATGCTTGAGCATTCCCAGTTCCCAGACAGACTTTTTGACTGGAGAGCGCTGTTTCTCATATTTGCCACAAGGTGTCAGTATTTTTGTCATTTCTTCCAGGAACCTTTGGCCAAGTGGAGTCGCCTGTCTGCTTTTCTGTGTGTGCTGAACTAGGAGAAACTAGAGTATTTGGGTTTCATGGTCTTCCTTTCTTTTGACACAGTTTGAATTAGGGGCATTGGGCTCAGAATTACCAACAGTTCACAAGTTGAGACCTTATCACATCATCCAGGGCTCCAGGGTGCCAAATACCAAGTGCACCTCAGACATTCAGGTTGTGCTTTTTAAAAATTAAGCAGCCACTAAATAAATAAACAAATATAAAATTAAAATAAATCAACCACATTGGATGTTGACCCAACACTCAGGGATCTGAGGCACGAGGCTCATCACAAGTTCAAGGCCAGCATGGCTACATAATGAGTTCAGGACCAAACTAAAATATGTAAGAAGATCCTGTCTCAAAAAAATAAAATTAGCATGATCATAATAAGTTGTAGGCAGTCTCAGAAAAACTACCACTAACCACAACCTGAAAATGTAGAAACTTTGATGAGCCTTACATTAGTTGGATACAAATTAGGAGAAACAGTCTAACATCAGGCTGTAAAAGTTAAAGACATATTAAGTCCGAGTTAGAGACTGCAGGAAGCCAACTTGGTACTCATCTGAGAACCAGAAGTAATCCCCACAGGATGTCACTGCCCAGGGCAGATGAGGCAGTGAATGAGAAGAGGCTCCAAACAGATGCCTGGCACACAGCAAGTGATTTGGAAGGCATCTGCAGTGTTGGTTTTTTGCTAGATTAAGAAAATAAGCACCTAGTAAAGAATCATTGAATCTGGTGTGGCCCACATTTATGAACAGGCTCAAGAAAAGGAAATGTATCCTGGAATTGAACAAGGACAGCCACCACAGGGCAATCATGCATTCTCCCTGGCTTGTGGACAACCTCAGCGTTAACACTACCAAGTTGTAGAGCTGTATCTGCTCAGAACCTATGACAGCCAGTCTGTAGTCTACCCAACCACCACAGGGCATCAGAAGAACTGCTGCTCCGTGTTGGTGTCCAGGAAGAGCATTTGGTGTCCAGGAGTCAACTTTGACTTTTCCTGCTCATTGGAAGCTCTGTGAAAGAGGAGACCACTCTTTTATTCAGCACTTTTAGTCACAGATGTCCGCTGAGTGTTCATGATGCATGTAGGGACATCACAGACACAGCCCTGCCTGTGAAACAAGGGGTGTGACATGAAGATGAGGGAACTGGCAGAACCAACAATCCAGTGCAGACTCCTCAGAGAGGTAGGGTGGAAGCTGCTACCAAAAGAGTAAGGAACCATCACACAGATGGGGATATAGTGGGGGCAGAGCCCCACACGGTGAGGCAGAATCAGCAAGTGGGTGGTAACAGGTGAGGGAGGCAGAGATGGGTAGGTTGGTACAGAGGTGAATAGATACATAGACTGCTGGGTAGATAAGTGTATGGCTGGATGTCAGATGAGTAGATGACTTTGTTTTCCACCCCCACATGCTATTCTAAAGGTAATGACCATCATGCCTTTTCTTGCAGTATTTCTGAATCAGAGAAGGCTGTGCTGTTCCCATACCATACGTACCATGAAGCCAGAACAGCAGACAAGTGGCCGTTTGCTTCTTCCTCTACTTGTTAGAACCCAGCAAGGAAGTTAGGATAGAAAGACCCCTTCTGGCTCACAGCTCCACCTGTTGAGGCTAGGAGCCATCAGAGAGAGCATTGTGCCCACACTCCATCTGTCAGAATATCACTTCTGTATATGTATTACATGCTTCATCCAGAAGGCAGATTGTCATCCTGGATAAAAACCAGAACTAACCACATGTCACATAGCAAAAGGATAGAGCAGGTACTGTGTGCAAACAGAAGCATCACAAAACCACATGGCCTTGATATGATTCGGAATAGACTTCACATAGTGTCACTGAAGACAGAAAGGGACATTTCACAAAAAGGTGGGAAAAATGTTAAGGTGAAGTAAAGGGTGACTGTGTCAGTACCACCTGGACCTGTGGGCCAGTCACCATCCACAGCATGCTTAGCATCTTTAACACACCTCTTCAGGAAGCAGGAGAACCAACTCCACAGAAACCAGAGTGGTGCCTGAAACTGCAGAGCTCCATTCCCAGCCTTCGTGAGGAAGCCATGTGGTGGGTCAGCAAGACCCCAGGAAAACAAACCACTGAATCCAGTGTTGCAAACAGAAAACATGTAGGTTCGAGAAAAATTGATCAGAGGAATTCTGAACTATTTCCAGCTGAATAACACTAAAAATATGTCAGAACTTGGAAGGTATAGTTAAAGTAGCACTTGAGGGAAATTTACACATTTAAATACTTAGAGGAAGATCTAAAAGCTCTAGACTTTTACTTTGGGAAGCTAGAAAGAGTGGCAAAGTAAACCCAAAGCAACTAAAAGGCTGGCAGCAAAGATAAAAGCGAATGTCAACAAAATAGAAAACATTAAAAATAGAAGCCAATAAATCCAAAAGCCAGCTCTTTGACAAGATCAACACAGTTGAGAAAAAAGAATGACAAAAAGAAGCCACAATAAATTACTATGTTGTGTGATTTCACTGATAAGATGTGGAATATAATCAGTGATCACCAGCATCAGTGTGCTTGCTAGCTTTCCATCACTATGATAAAATGCCTGAGAAAATAAAAGGGGAAGTGATGTATGGCCCACGGTTTCAGAGGTTTCATTTCATGGTCATTAGGCTCCACCGTTTCCAGGCCCTTGGCAAGGCAGAGGTCATGATGGGGAGTGTCCACAGGTGCAGAGCTGCTGACCTCAGGTCAGCCAGGAAATACAAGGTCACTCCTAGCGATCCCGCTTCATTCTGCTAGGACCAGCCACCACCTCCCTACAGTGCTGAGACTTCCATGTGAGGAGCATTTGTGATCCAAAATGATTATAGGGTCTTGGGGAGCCACAGGGTGGGTAGGCTATGAGATGTGGCAATGACCCGTCAGTGTCAGTGTCAGCAGCAGCCACACCGTAGCCTGAGAAGTCTGGTCAGCTCCATGACCACCAGTGTCCACTACTGGCCATGATTTTATAGCTGGCAGGAGTGGGACAAGGGTCCTCCCCATAACTTAACATTTGTTTGAACGTGCTCTGAGTCTGTATTCAAAATAAAACGTTTTAAAATATAATGACATTCTGCTAGCTAAGGACCAGGATGGGGAAAGGTCTAGAAATGAACTAATAGGACACCAGCCTTCTGCTAGGTGAACAGATTAGATGGCTGGGAACTGGGCTGCAACTGCTCAAACCTCTTGGTTTTTTTCTGGTAGGAAAACTGGCCAGCAATAGCCGCCTCACCCCAAGGGCCAGTCTGCCCAGGAAGATCTGTGAGCAGTCTTCCTCTTAGCTTGGCTTGAAGCCACTGTGGCTGCTGGGTGGCACCGGCCAGTGAGGGCTGCTCTGGCCTAGTGGGAAGGCCCTGCCATGCCAAGGTTTTGGAAGCCCTATGTCCCAGGTGTCACGTGCCAGTGCCTCTGCACTTCTTATGGCTGAGGACCAAGGGTCTCCAGGGCTCCCAAGAGTGAGGAAGATGCCAGGGAGGAGAAGCTGTCCTAGCATTTGAGGCTGCTGACCCCTCATTGCTTAGTTGTCACTTTTCCTCTGGGATCCTATGGTCTTTCCAAGATGCTCTTAGGGCCCCCAGAGAGTCAGCACTTGCACACATGCATGTATGTACACACTGGGCTTTGCTGACACTAGCAGGTTTTTCATGACTACCCCTCCCCCAGGGGTCAGTGAAGTCAGCAGGAGGCCCCCACTCTTACTCCCAGGGACAGGGGGTCACTTGAAGGCATCTGCACGGCAGGCTTCCCTCCATCCTTGCCTTGGGGTTGTGGGGGCTGCCTGCTGCTGCTCTGGCTCCTGTGCTCATTAGCGCTGGTGGAAAGACGGGCAGGTGAGAGTTTGGATATCAGACAGTGCCCACATGGTCCTTAAGAGGACACGCACCCAGGCCACAGAGGTGGGTCCTGGTCCTCTGGCATTGCCACAGCCCCTGTATCCCTCCCACTGGCTCAGAAGATACTACAGATGTGGAAAACAGAACTAAGGGTGTGGACAAAGAGGAGGGTGCAAATGGGTTGGGAGTGTGAGGCAGAAGAGGCCTCTCGGGTTCAGCAGGAGTCACCACTCAGTGTGCTTGGGATGCACTAGGAACACTGGCAGTGCCCAAGCAGCACTGGGCCAGAGGCCCCTGCATCTGCCATCTGCTCCATACAGTCACTGCAATTTTGCAGCCCCAAACACAAGCCTGAGGTCACTGTGGTGGGGCAAGGCCTGCCAGCTGTGCCCACCTGGCCCCACTGCACTTCCCAGCTGAACTCTGGCCTGGCACCCACCTGGAAAACTATCTCCTCCATCCCTGACCCTCCAGCCTTCCAGGAACTTCAGACACATTGGCCATCAAGAGCCAGATCCTTAAGGGCACCTTAACATTTCAAGGCGGATACAGAAAGCATGAGTGCCAAAGCAGCCACCACATTTTCCTGGGGCAGTGCTGAGGAGGGAAAGGTAGGTGTCCCTGCTGCTTCCTGCATTCTCACCCCTGCCTCTTCCCTCTTCTGTCCCATGGTGCCCTCCTGACCCCCACTTTTGGAGTCTATTCAAGTCTGACCCCTTCTGCTCAGATACCTGTGCCTGATACTCTTGATGTCCATGGCATTGGGATCAACCTTAGTGACCTCTGTTCCTCCCCACAGGACAGTGTGGTACCATGGAGGTACTCAGCTCTGTGTCAGTACCAGTGAAGAAGGAGGAGGAGAGACCTAGGTACTAAAAAGTTTAAAGTTACTTTCCCCAGATCAGAGACAGCTGGCCCAGAACCCGGGATGTCCTCCACATGTGGGCTTGTGAACATGGGCACATCCAGTGCCTTCTCTCCCAAGCCACAGGGCCAACTCCCTACAGACCTCCCAAACCCCCTCTGCCTTCATCTCAGGGACACTTGGAAAAGACCTGAGTGGGTAGAATGGGCTGATCAGCTCCTCCTGGTGTCCACAGTGATGTCCCCCAGTTGAGGGCTTAGTAGGAACCACACAGGGACAAGCACCTACGTCCCACCCATGCATCGTGGGCTGGACTGGCCTCTGGGACACCCAAGGGCCCAGTCTCTACAGGGAGAGGGTCAGCTCTCCAACCCTCCAAACAGGGACTGGCCTGTGCATCCCTCTAGGAAAACCACTCATCTCCACCGAAGCTCTCAATGGCAGAGCCCCACACCCTCCTCTATCTCCCCACAGCAGCTGCAGAACTCCTGCTGCCCCTCAAACCTGCTGCCCTAGGCCCCTCCTTCCAGAGGTACCCCACCACCTTCTGCCTGGCCCACTGGTCAGTCTGGGAGGGATGACCCTGGAAGGAAAGTCGAGTCATTTGGGGCAGGATTGATTCAGGTTTGGCCTCTGATGAGGCACAAGACACTTACTGTGGTCCTGCCAAGTGTTATCTGTAACCCATAAATATTGGGGCTCCTTTGCTGTGCAAATGCCTGGTTTCCCACCCTCTCTGCCAATTTTGGTACCCACAGAATCCCCAGAATCCTCTTTGTGGTCCACAGTGATGCCAGTGAGAACAGGTGTCATTCCAGCAGGTTCCAGGAGAGGGGGATAGAAGCCAAGAAATAGAACCCACCACGCTAAGAAAGGTCCTGGCTCTGGCCAGGTTAGTGACTAGATGACAAGGAATCCAGAGAAAATAAGTGTCTTGCTGAGCTAAATCAACTTGAACTAGAGATTCTCTGGGCAGCAGGGCTTCCTCTGCCTGAAAAACCACCCATTTTCCACAGGCACTCAGTACACATGCTGTGCGTCTTTCCTGGAACCAGAAGCATGTTTGCCTCCTCTACAGAGCTACCAAGGTGCAGGCCACTGGTCCGGGTGGGAAGAACTCTGTGGGCTGCCCCTGGGAGCCATGGGCCAGGTGCCTGTGGTGGCAGCTGCAGTCAGCCAGAGGTCTTGTGCCTCTGGGTCAGGGCCCTGAGAGACCTTGCAGAGGCCAAGGACTGAGGTCTCCATATTCATTTTGATGAATCCTGAACACACTCGGTGCTAATGACAAAATCTGTCAAAAGACCTAAAAGGAAACTTAGAAATCATTCAGTGATTTTGTTGTATTTTGGAGGGGGGAATGTTTTTTCCCTTTTATAGACAGGCTCTCAGCAATGTCCAGGCCGGCTTTCCTCCTGCATCCTGACTGTTCGGGAGCCTTCTACTGCTGTACCCTGCACCAGACCATGCAGGCCCTGGGCAGGGAAGCTTGTCCTAGGCTGACACTCTGACTGGGCTCTACATGCACGCAGACTCATCCGCATTCTGTATTGGGTGCCCTGGGTACCTCTAAACACCATGCCCTGAAGGGGAATATGCACAGATTCCCACACAAGAGCGGAGCATCTTGGATGCTTGTTTCTGTCTTGTGATTGAGGAGAGTGAGTGGATTTCTGTGCAGTTTTCATGTAAAAGTTTAAAATGTTGGCTCTCAGTGGGTTTGTGTCTTGGGAAACCCTGGAGGACTGACCACACAAAGGGCCAGCCAACCTCACAACCTCAGATACCTTCTTGCTCTGAGCACTGCTGAGCTGTGTTTCCATTTTTCCTGAACAGAGTGATTTGTTTATAGAAGACATGGAGAACAGTGCTTGGGGAAGCCTGGCCTTACCAGTGCAAATGTGGACTCTTGTCCCTGGAGTACAGGGGCAATAAGTCTCACTGATGTCATGCCGGAGGAGGCATTCAGGACACATGCACCTAGTCCTGCAGGCACCCGTGGTCCTGCTTCAGAGACTTCTAGCTGGATGAGGCTCTCATGGGATGGGAGATTCAGCTCACTTGGGAGTCTCTAAGGACTGGACACCTCTCTAGCCTGGAAGTGGTAGGGAAGTGCCATCCCGGGCCCTGCCTGTCTCCTGCACAGCTGCTCCTTTTAGGCATCTCCATGTAGGTCAGGCTCTGCACAGAAGATTAACTGAGGCCATAGGAAGGATGTGGACCATTTCCTTTCAATTATGCATCTGACTCTGATGCCCCTTGGAGGTGCCTTTAACTGTCAGTATTTCTTTTTCTCTTGAGAGTTTACTTGTAGTCCCCTAATGCTGAAACTTATTGCAGTGCTGGCAGGTACTTGGAAGAGGCACCACCAGTAGCTCTGACTGCAGCGACTGTTGATGTGTTCATGTCACATGTGCAGCAGTTTCTGGGATGCACACAATGGCACAGCCACAGAGCATCTGCCTGCCTCCACAGGACTCTAATCAGAGCCCCACCCACAGACAGGTGCCAAGCTGCTGGGCTTCTATCTCTGGCCATCCTCTCACCATACATGATCCTAGGACAGAGGCTCCTACAATCCCTGGGGGCCCCTGAGGGTCTACAGATGCCATGTCAAGCATGTGACAGGGCCTGTGAGCCAAGGTTCCTGCCCCACCGCCAGCTGCTCTGTGTCCTGAGCCAGCTGAGTCCTGAACCAGGTGAGGGCTCCAGGTGGGATCCTCCAGAAGCAAGCCTGTCTGTGACGAGAAACACAGTCCAGGACAGGAGGGGGAAGCACTGCAAGTGGTGCCCTCATGGGGAGACCTGGCATCTCTAAATCTGTCCCCTCCCACAGAGAACCTCTAGGGTGAGGCTGGAGAGTCTTGCTGTGCCCATTTTGGCTGTCTCTCACCTGGGGCTCTTTCCTTGACCTCCTTGGGTCCCCCTCCTCAATATTTGACAAAATGAGAAGGAACATGAACATGGAGGCAGCAGGAGGACCACAGACAAGGCTATGTGTGAAGCAGGGCTCCTTGGAGCTCCCAACTCTTAGGGAGTTTAAAGCCAATGTGCCAAAACAACCTGGTGGGGATGGATGGACAGTCAGAGAGAAACTGAAGAGGAAAGATGGAGCACACTAGGAAGAAGGGCAAAGCACAGCTAATGATGGAGCCCCCTGCAGGAGACAAGACTGTGCACTGAGGGAAACTCATAAAACATAATGAGAGGGCACAGTAGGGGGAGCCGAGAGAGGTGGGAAGAGGTGGTTGTGGGATTTGAAGGTACAAGAGACCTCCTGGAATGGGGGTCAGAGGAAACCCAAGCCTGGCCAGGATTAAGAACCCTTACCAGGGCTGCCCCTACTACAACCACTTGCACCCTCACCACTGCCGCTGTTCCTGGGGACCCGCTGGGCCTCCCTCAAGGATCTAACAATTATTCTCCACTCATCTGGGTCAGACCCCACCCCATCACAGGCCATCTACAGGCTCCAGACACCTCCATCCTTAGACATACCACCAGTACACCCTCCCCCAGCCCAGAGGACCCTGGTCCCCTTGGCCAAACTGTCAGGCCCTCAGGAAGAATATGGGAGTCACACCATAAAGGAGCCAGTTATGTATTACAACTGCCCATACTGAGGGTTCATGGCTACCATCAGCCACCAGACACAAGCAATATCCTTGATAGGACCTGTGGCCCTGTTGTAAGCCAGGTTCACTGAGCTCCATATCCTGGTACCCTGGAGGAGTTTCCATGACCGACTCCAGTCCCACTGGCAGAGTGGAAAGACTTACTGTGTATCCCTGGAGCCCCTGTGAGGATGGAGTGATAGGACAAGTAATTCCCTAGGAAGTGATCGAGCACTACTGATGGGGCTCCTGGCACTGAGGGTCCACACAGGACAGGGGGCAGACACCAGAGAAATCCTGGGGATGGGCAACCAGACCAGCATATGGGCACATAGGGAAATAGCCACAGCAGAGTTCCTCACAGGTCAGCTTGTTGACCCCTCACCTCAGCTCTGCAGTGGAGCCTTTTCCACCAAGGCTCAGCAGCTCTGTCTTCTTGAACCTGGACGACCATTGACTCTGCCTTCTCTGAAGTAGCAGGGCTTACCCTGAGCACCTTCCTGTGTGCTGCTTGTGGCATCTCCAGGTTTCTGCCTGGGGCAAGTTCAGGGACCCTGGAGTCACAGCAGGGAGCATTGCTAGAATATACCCCTGGGCTACTGAGAGAAGTCCAGCTAAGAATCAAGCACAAGCCACATGGCCACATAGACAGTACAGAACTAGAAGTGGAATTCAGACACACACTCCCCACATCCCAACTGCACCATTCAGAGAAGCCAAACAAAAATGATACATTAACCATGACCCATCAGTGGTCAGAAATGGACAGCAGGAGGCAATAGCAAGCACCTGTTATCCATTCATCTGACCCAGCTCCTGGGGAGGCTGAATGCTTCAGCCTCCCCAGGAGCTGAGGTAGGAGAATGGCTTGGGGACAGGAGTTGAGAGCTAGCCAGGGTAACCTAGCAAGATCAATTTCGGAAAAGAGAGGAGGAGAAAAGAGGGAAGAGGAATGGAAGGGAGGGGAGGGGAAGAGAGGAGAAGAAGAAAAGAGGAATAAATAAAATGCTGCAACATGGGAAAAATCTTGAGGACAGTGTGCTGAGTGAAATAAGCCAGGCACAAAAAGGTGAATGCGACCTGGTTCACTTCTGTGAGGTCCCTCGGAAAGACAGCCCGTGAGGACAGAGCTAACATGGTGGTTGTCCGGGCCAGGCGGGGAGGAAAGGGCAGTTGGTGTTCATGCAGACAGAGCTGTTTTCGAAGGATGTTCTGGATAGATAGTGTGATATGTATACTCTATACCACTGCTCACTTAAAAATGGGCTAAAATGGTGAGTTTGGTGTTACACATATTTTGCCACAATTTTAAAAAGAAAACCCACTTTAAATGGTTTGTGCATGACAGACTCTGCCTGGCTGCATGGGCCAAGGGCACCCTGGGCTGCTGCAGTCTGCCAGGACGTGATTGTGGGAAAGTCGTGCTCACCTGCACTGCACACAGGGCCACTTCCAGCATCTAAGGAGAATTCAAGGCTACCAGACTTGCCAAAAGTCCTATCTTCCTGGACATCAAAAGTCCTAACACAACATCTTAATGGGTTAAGTGTAAATGAATCAGAAGCACATGGATTAAATTTCCCTTGAAATTTACTCCGGTTTAAAAGTTAACGGAAAAAGTGTCTGGCAAAACTTGCTTAGAGTTTATTGAACCAAAACACTTTAAAAATAGTTTGGGAAGCTGGGCAAAGCCAGGCTGTGGGCTTCTGTGCATCCGGGTGGGAGAGCTGAGCCCTGAGCCTGTGAGCTCTGCCACACTCAGGCAGGGCTGAGTCCCTGGTACCAGAAAAGCAACCCAAAAGGGCCCCATCACCCAAGGCAGGCACAAGATGATTTGCTTTAGACTGCTGCTTAGTGGCAATTTGGGTAAACTGTAATGCAAGGGAATGTCGCAGTGCAGCCATCAGAATGCTGATTATGACTGGTTATTAGTTTGGGAGAGGAAAATAGCCATGGGTTTACAGAGACAAATACAGAATTTTGTAGATGGTGTTAGCATGTGTCCTGTTGGCCCCAGCCTTCCTGAGCAGGGCACAGGGCTGCTCAGATGTGGTCTCTGGGTCTGCAGAACTGAGCGTGGGAAGGCAGGTTCTGGAGAGCACAGGACATCTGCTTAGGCCTTTGCATGGCCCTCTTAAAATAATGCGAGGTATGGGTGAGGCCTGAGCGGGTGCAGCTGGGCAGGGAAATAGGGTACTCATCTAGTGCTGAGCTACTCTGCGCATGCGGTCAGGGTGGGGCCAGAGGCCACTAAACAGAACTGTTCTTGCTCAGCATGTCGGCAAGGTCCAGGGGATACAACCCACTGTGAGGTTTTGCCTGGTCCTTTCTTCCTTTTTCTCCCTTCCTGGTTGAAGGAAGTTTACTTTTCTCTTCCTCCAAAGCTGCCCTCTCCCCAATCCTGTGGTGGGAAGAGCATCTTAGTTGGCTGTGGTTAGTAGCTCTTGTGGTGTTTAGACTACCTTTGGCCATGTGAGGCAAAAATCTCCAACCCATCGGGCCCAGCAAAATGGAAGCAGTGGTGAGAGCTTAGGCTGGGATTTCCTGCTGTGGGCATCAGAGCTGTGCCTGTGCCCCTCCCCGAGGGGCAACATCAGAAGTTAATGTTGCTAGAGGTAGGTGAGCCTCACTACAGAAGCCCAGAAGGTCACTAAACAAACAAGTAAGCAAATAACAATAACAAGGGCACAGGTGGGAGACCCCAGAGTTGCTTCCAGGTATCATCTAAAATGGCCAATTTCCAAAACAAAAGTTGCAATACACACAAAGAACACACAAGCATATTTACAGATTAAAAATGAAGCAGATAACAGAAATTGCCAGTATAACCAGAGGTTGGAAATAACAAGAGACTCCAAATTATCCACCATAAACCTCTCACAGAGCTGACATGAGACTTGATCAATAAAGTCAAGGAAGGCATGATGACACTATCACACCAAGTAGATTGCAATGAAGAGTCAGAAACTACAGGAAGAAACCACCTGGAAGCTCTGACATCAAAATGTACAATAATAGAAGTGAATAACTTAACAGAGAGGCTTAGCAACAAATTTGAGCACGTTGAAAAGAGGATTAAAACATCTAGAGATTTGTCCATAGACATTATGCAAATCAAGAACAGAGAGAAGCTGGGCACAGTGACGCACACCTATAATCTAGACACATGGGAAACGGAGCCATCACAAGTTCAGGTTCCATCTGAGCAATTCAGAGAGACCTTGTTTCATAATAAAAAATAAGAAAGGGCTAGGAACATAGCTCAGTGTGAAGGCCTTGGGTTCAATCCCTAGCACCACCACAAAAAGGAAGAAGAGAAGAAAGAAAGAAAGAAAGAAAGAAAGAAAGAAAGAAAGAAAGAAAGAAAAGAAAGAGAGAGAGAGAGAGAGAAAGGAACAAAGAAAGAAAGAAAAGGAAAAGAAAACAAAAGAAGGAAGGAAGGAAGGAAGTCACAGAGGAAAACAGAATAAGCAAAACTAAAGCAAGCCTGAGAGAAATGAGGGATACTACTGAGTGTGCCAGCTAGGAGTATTATACAGAGAAGAGGGAGCAAGAGATGGAAAGAGGGAAACAGAGCTACGGAGAGAAGGAGCAAAGAAGCTCAACGAACCCCAGTAAGGCAAACTCAGAGAGACTCACAAACTGCCACATGATAGTAAAAATGCTGGCAGTCAAGGGCAAGGAGAAAGTCTCCAAGTAGAAAGGAGAAAACAATGTCACTTTCAAGGGGCCTCAGTAAACTGAACTCTGACTTCCAAGCAGAAACACTGAAGCTGGACGGTGGCGAGCTAACCGTACCCAAAGTGCCCTGTGAGGGTGGGGGGGCTCATAACCAATAACTCTATAGCCAGCACAGCTTTCTTTCAAAGGTCGAGGTGCAACTAAGACTCTTCCAGAGGAATAAAAACTGAGAATCTGTTGCTAGCAGACCCACTTGTAAGAAACATAAGAAGTTCTTCAGGCTAAAGCAGGAAAACTTAGGCAGTAATCTGAATCCACACAAAGACAGAGTGCCAATAAAGGCAATTATGTAATTTTATAAGATGGTATAAATGCATATTTTCTCTTTTCTTCTCATAATGCACTTAGAGAATAATTGCATAAAATAATATGTATTTAATGTAGTACCAGGCCTGTAACTTACAGAAATATCACGTGTGTAACATATTTGCCAATAATGACACAAAGGCAAGGGGGTGGGAGCAAAGCTGTAAACTAAGGAAATGACTACAGATGGCAAACTAATAATTATCACAATGTACTGTTACTGTTTGTTATATTGCGGAACAGAGTACTATAAAGTAGAAATAAAGGAGCAGAACTACATGAAAATAATGTTCCTGTGTATCACTGAAATTGAACTAATGCAAATCTGAAGCTGATTGTGAAGATAAATGTAAATACTAAACATGAGCAACCATCAAAGAAGTGACAAAAATATAAAAATAAAGAAAAAAGCTACATTAGAAAATATTCATGTAGTGCAAAAGAAAAGCAATAAAGGCAGACTAGGGAGAAAAAAGAGATGTGAAAAATTAAAAGCAAACAAGGGAATCTGAGGCAGGAGTCTCACAAACTGAACTTACTCTAGGCAGCTCAGTGAGACCATGTCTCAAAAAAAAAAGGCTGGGGATGTAGCTCAGTGTAAAGTGTCAGGATTCAATCTCCAGTCTCTCTCTCTCTCACACATACACACACACACACACACACACACACACACACACACGCACGCACACACACACGCATGCATACATGCAAAATGGCACATGCAAATCCCATTATATGAATAATACATTAAATGTGCATGGATTTCCCAGTCTAACTAAAGGACAGAAATTGTCAGACTGGATTTAAAAAACACGATCAAGCTCTGTGCTGTCTGCAGGATACACTTCAGATTCAAAAGTATACAGCCACAAAAGGGCGGAAGGGGAGTAGTTGCAGAGGCGCTGGCTAGAGTGACACTGTCACACAGACAAAGGGACGCAGGACAGAAGCACCGCTAGCAGCTGTGGTGGTCTGGATACTGAGTGTTTCTCAGAGGCAGGGGCCCTGGGGAAGCTGTGGGAATTAGAGGGGCTGCAGGGCAGGGCCTGACCCTTGGACCTCAGCTCCTCCCTCCTCCTCCTCCTCCTGCTCACTCTTGGCCATGAGTCGAAGTCACTTTACTCCACTGCGGACTGCTGCCTCATCACAGATCCAAAGCAGTGAGGCCACTTGGTCCTCCAAAACAGTCAAAATAACCCTCATGTCTGTTTCTGTTAACTAACTCAGATCATTACAGTGACAGGAAGATGGCAAACACAGATCAAGAGGGATGTTTCATCATAATGAAGGGGCCAATCCAGGAAAAGGATATAAAGGTTATAAATGCAGGTGTACCTCTCAGAGTTCCCAAATGAATAAAGCAAAAACTGGCAGAACAAAAGAAGAGATACACAGGTAAATATAATCTTACTTCCATGACTCAACAACTAGACAGAACAGAAAAGTGGAAGACTAGACAGCAGGGTAACCCACCCAATCCTCTTACCAGAATCCCATGGAACACTTGCCTAGCTGCAGCAGGATGCAGTGTTTTCTCAAATGCCTTTGGCACATTTGCAGGTGTAGACCATAGGCTAGGCCGCAAAGTAAAGCCGGCAGTCTGGGACCATGGGCCTCTCTGAACCACCAGTGCAGGCAGGTAAGCAGGTAGGTGGGGGCGGGGGGAGGCAAAGACAGGTTAGAGTGGAAAGGGCCCTGGACAGGAGGGTGGGGCGGGAAGTTGGAAGAAAGTCAAGATGTGGCCAGTACACACTTGGTGATGGACTGCGAGGAGTCTTGGCAAGATAATTCTGAACTCTCAGTGGTGGTCAAAGTGACTCAGAATGGTTTGGAGGGAGAGATTCCTGTGAAGCCATTTCGAGCCTGGGATGTAGAGGGTGAAGAACATCAGCTGCCAGGCTGAACACGTCTGCCTTGATCCTGATGTCCTTGGCACAGGACCAGGGGAAGGTGGTTCATTCATTGTAACCAATTGAATTCTTCAACCTTGTGTGGTTAGGTTTCCATTACTGAGACAAAATACCTGCGATAAATCAAGTTAAAAGCATAAAAATTTATTTGGTTCATGGTTTCTGAAGTTTCATTCATTCCATCACCTTTGGCCCAGCAACAAGGCAGAACATCATGGCAGGGAGTGCATGATGGAGCAGAGTGGTTCATTTCATGGTGACTGGGCAGCAAAGGAAAGAGAAGGAGTAGGGGCCCAGTATCCCCTTCAGGACACACTTCCAGCTGACAACCTTTCTTTCTTCCACTGGGCTCTGTCACCTCCCAATAGTGCTCCAGACTGGTAACCAATCCTTTAACACAGGGCATCCAAGATCTCAACTGGAACAGACTGCCTGGCCATGCGTCAGACGGGCAATGGGGCTGAGGACAGGCACACAGACCAATGAAGACTCTTCCACACCGTGCAGAGAAGAGGAGGGGATTAAAGGGGTACTTTGCAAGTAAAAGTTCAGTGTAGGATTGCTGAGCCCCAAAATTATGGTTTTCGAATAAACCCCAAAGCGAAAGGAAGGTCTGCAACTATTGGCTCAGGAGTACAGCCAAAGAAGCTCCTTCCTTAGCTCCAACCACTGTGAAACTTGCACTTGCTTTAACACAAATTTAGGGAAAGTAAAGGAAGTAACCTGGCTGGGTGTGTGGCTCAAGGTTAGATCCTGGCCTGGGTTCTATCCCGAGCAACACACACACACACACACACACACACAGTAAATAAACTGTTCTATCGATGTAGTTTGTTAAGGTCATCCTATTGTCCAAGCCAGCCTTCTAGCATCCTCTAGCCTTTGGGCCCCTTCTTTGTTGGTTAGAAGACCCACTGGGACGAAAAGAGGAGGACCCACACTTGCCATTTTAGGAATTGAGTCAGAGGTGTGCAGGTAGCTGAAATGGGAACATTAAAGTGACCACCATTGTGGCTTAGATTGTAAACACAGCAGAGCAAGTGTGGGACACATGTAACCACAGATATTTGATGTGATTTTCACAAGCAAGAAGCATGTGGCTGTGTGGTTCAGTGGAAGGGCCCACCTGATTCCAGGCGCCTGACCGCAAAGCAGCCCAGGGGAGGCACAGGTGGACTGAGGGTCCCAAAGGGGTTTGGGGCAGAAGGGTGAGCCCGGGAGCTGGGCCACTTGAACTGGACCTCAGGTACTATGGCTGCGAGAGCCGACAGCAGTGGTCTTGTCACACCAGGTTTATTCAGTCTCTAGAAAACACGGGAGAACATCCGAGTACACGGTTGGAAAAGGGATTTGGCACCCAAAAGCCCTTCTAAAACGGTAAGCTTCTCGGTGGGTATTTGCCCCCAATAATTCACAGAAACGACAGTAATCTAAAAATAGTCTTGTTTTCTGTCCTAAGCTCCTTTTAACTTTGTTAGTCACCACTAATTCTTAAAATAAAATCCGTGTAACGTCTCTCCTAGTAGCAGCTATAAACAAACCTCGAGAGGAGAGCGGAGAAGAGGAAAAGAGGCGCAAGGGACGCGCGGGGAGCGGGCCGGAGGGAATGAGGCCGGTGGCGGCAGGGCCAGGCGCACAGCCGGCAAGCTGGCCACGCTCCGTGCGCCACCGCCTCGGAACTCCGTGCGCCCTGGCGCGCGGCCAGCGTGGTCCCGGCAACGGCATTAAACAGAGGGAAACAGGCCCGGGATTCCGTCACCCGCGGGGGATAAGGAGGGCATTGAGACAGACAGGAAAGAGCGTTTCTGGATGGGGTGAAAAGTTATTTATTGAAGGGGGAGTAACAAGGGGAAGAGCAGTCAGAGGAGAGAAAGAGGAGGGACGCAGGGAGACGAGAAAGAAGAGGTGGAAGGGGGAGGACAGGCCAGAGGTGCGTCCCTCCCGCCGCGGCCCTCCTAGGCGACTTCCCCTATTCCCCTAGGGGCCGGGGCGGCCGCGCGGGGCCGGTGCCGAGGAGCAAGGAGGGCCCTCTGGTGGCCCTGACGCGGCTCGCCCGACCTCTGCGCCTCGGGCGCTCCCCAGCCCGGCTGCGGACCCGCTCCGCGCCGCGCCTCGGAGCCTCTGTCCCGACGGCCGGGACCTGGAGGGAAGAAGAGGGCGGGGACGGAAACTCTCCCGGCAAAGTCTCGGCAGGGTGGGCGGGGACGGAAACTCCAGGCAGAATCCTGGCACCCAGGACGGGGACACCAGGACTGACTGGAGAAAGATTTTTTTAGAAGAGCTGGGGGGAGGGGGGACGTAACCTTGGTGCCCCCTAGCGGCGGCCTCGGGTTACTCTGGAGCCCAGGGTGTAGAAATCCCTGTTGGGTCCCATCTGCCTCCGCATCCTCACTGGGTCTCTCAGCTACTCGGCCCCCGCGACCTCTCTGGTTCTCTCCGCACCTGGTTAGTAGTTTAGCGGACAATGCGGAGCTTCCTCCCTGCGAACCCCAAGCGCGCGAACGGGTCCACAGGTGGCCACGCCAGACCCAGCGTCTTCCCGCCCCGCAGCCCTGGGCTGTGGTGCCCTGGGCCGAGACCCGTGGTAAGACGAGTTCTGCAGAGTTGGAGCCGCGGGAAGGGCCCGGTAGGTGAGAGTGGATTAGACAGATTTTTCTCCGCGAACCTGTTTTTTAACGTAGCACCCAGTTGGCCAGCGCCACGCACTGGTTGGGTCAAATATTAACCCAAGTCATCCCTACCCCTTTTCCCCAAGTCCCCTGGGGGCACCCACAGGCACAGCAGTATGTCGTCCCGACGCATTCTGGCCCCACGGCACACCCCCGTTTTGCTTTTGGGTTTGTTTAAAATCACATACGTTGTCGCGAGTAGATTTACGATTTCTATACACCAGACACTCTAATCACCCCGACACCCAACCCTTCTATCCAAAGCCAACAAGAAAATAAGGTCCATTTTGGCAGCTGCACTGCACCCAGGGAGATGGGGGTTGGATTTTAAAGAGGAAAGTGTAAATCGACACGAGGCGGCGTCCGAAGTAGGCTGGACACTAGCCCTGCCCACCTTCGGAAACCCCAGGGTCGCCTGGGGCGCGGGGGGACACACAGGGGCTCCCACAGGTGGGAGCGCTCTCCTCGACCCCTAGTCTAGCTCCTGCAACCCACACGTTGGGTCGCGCCGATATTTACAGAATAAAAAATGACGATATTAGACCAACCCGGGATGGCCAAGCAATCTGTTAGTAATTTAGCGGGATGGGAATTTCCTTTCTCGGGCCTGCCAGTGGAAGCGCTTTTCCAAATTTCCATAGCGGGGGAAGCCTGCGATTTTACATAATGACTTCAGCATGCAGGCCTTTCTCTACACCCGTCCGCCGCCGTCCACACCCCAGTCCCTTCACTAAGGCAGAGCGTGGCTCCCTCTGGACTCCTGCGTGGACTCAGGCGTCAGGTCTAGCCTGTGCGCCCTTCTCACCCGCACGCGCCCCTTCCCTCGGGGCACAAGCCCGAGGTCCCCACCCGCGCCTCTTGAGCCAGTTTCCCGCTGGTGCACCTCTACCCACCCCTTCGCGCCCCTGCACCCCGTGTCGTGCGCCTCTGCCACCACTGAGGACCCGAGTCCCAGCTAACCCGGCGAGCTGTGGCTGCGGCGCGGAGAGGGCGGCGCTCGGCGCTTCGTCCCCCGGGCCCGAGCCGGCTCTGGCGGATAGGGGCGTGATGTCACTGCAGGGAGGGGGCGCGGAGCGCTGGGCCGGCAGGGAGGCGGGGGAGGTGTTTTCCAGCTTTAAAAAGGGAGGCGGTAGAGCGCAGCCCTGCGTCAGAGCGAGACTTAGAGGCTCCGAACTCGCCGGCGGGGTCGTCGCGCCGGATCCAAGCGGCCGGGCGCAGGCTCCGGGTGCGGCGCACATTTCGGCCCCGCCGCGCGCGGGTCCCGGGCCGAAGCCGGGCCTGCCACGCGCGCAAGTCCCCTGATGACATTTTTCCGTGGCGCGCGGCGCTGAGTCCGGCCCAGCGCGTGTCCGCTGGGGAGAGGTCCAGCTCCTAGAGCCCAGCCCGGACGCCCCGCCGCCCGTGGCCGCTCCTCCTCCCGCTGCGAACCGCCGCCGTCGCGTGGATGCCAAGTACCAGCTTTCCAGTCCCTTCCAAGTTTCCACTCGGCCCTCCGGCCGCAGTCTGCGGGAGCGGAGAAACTTTGGGGCCCGCGCCGCCCACCGGCGGCACCATGAAGGCGGCCGAGGAAGGTAAGCCTGCTTCCCACCCTGTGCCCCTGGGGTCCCGGGCCCGCAACGCCTGCTGCCCACGCTCCGCGCCTCCAGCAAGGAAACCCCAGAGCCTGGCGGCCCGACCCAGGTCTGAGCGCCTAGGAGGGCGCGGGCGGCTGGCGCCGCACGGATTGGGTAGGGTGTCCCCCTGGTGTTTCCTCGGCGCAGCCCTGATTTCTAGCGCTCTTTCTTGCCAATAGGTGTCTCCTCTTCTCTAGCGCTAAGTGCGCGAACTTGGCCTTGGCTGGGGCAGCCTCGCCGAGATCCCGGCTGTGGAAACTGAGTACAAATGCGATCAATTTGAGGGATGAGGCCAGGTAGGGCCCTCAGACCACAAAGGACCCTTGAAGATACGTGAGATTTTTTGGAGATGAGGGATGGCCCTCGAAGGAGTCAAGGCCACCGTTTGGGGTACAGTAGCCCCTCAGCGTGAAATCTGGGGGTTCCTGTGCCTCTCCTTGAGCGCCAAGCAGGGCGAACTGCCACCAGATGTTGGAGGCCCTTCTGCTGGCAGGGCAGTCAGGCTTGTGGTCAAATGCTGCTGGGAGCATAGGCCCTATCCTAGGCCTGTCTCTGTTTTTTAGAGGGGCGAGTCCAGCGTAAAAAATACTTCTGGAGAGGTTGGAAGGGACTGCCAAGGTTCAAGCTGCTGCTTTATGGTAAGGAAGAGGCGTCACTGTTTTCCCTGAGCCTGCATGGCCAGCCGAGGACTGGCTTCAGGTACCCCTCCGAGTACCCCGCCTGCTGTCCCATTAAAAGAATCATCACAGTAACAAAAACCACCCCATGGGCTCAGGCAGGTGTCTTTGACAACTCGGGAAGGGATGGTTGGCATTCTCTCGGATTAAGATGGCCAATGCGGGGGGGAAAATTGGGAGACACCTCTCCAAATTCCTTATCAGCTCTGATGTGTATTACTTACAAGTGCTGAAAGCCTGGTATGCCTGTCAATGCTGGTGTGCCCTCAGTTTTAAGGGCAGACATCCTTCTGACAAGCACTTGAAGGGAAATGCTAGTTTCCTGCATGAGACTAATAAATGTTCCCTTGATGTGGATCTGCAGCTCCCACAGATGAACAGCTTTGGAGAGCTTGCATCTGTAACAGATGAGCTGGAGCCAGTAAACTCAGCACAAGAGGACCAGCATTTCCAGAGCTTAGATGTCCTGTGTAGAAAGTACTCAGAACTCTGGATGAAGGGAGGTAGATATGGCTTATGCTTATCATCTCATTCCAACTTCAGAAAACGCTTAAGTGTTGAAACATCGGCAATGCTTTAATGTCTACACAACCAGCTCTTGCTATGAGAAAAGTTTTGGTGTGCTTTGGACTTTGAATCCTTGAATCCTCATTTCCCCACATATTTGTCATTACTCTAGAAAAGGCAGGTCTGTCTAAGGTTAGATTTCTTTACTTGGAGAGTCAGTGTTCCATTCTGTAATAAATATTTTTTCTCTTCAGAAGAGGAAAAAAACACTGACAGGAGTAGTGGTTATTTTTTCATGTTTCCAACTTAGGAAAATAAGCTTGAAAATGCCCTGGCTAAGTGGCCACAGAATGGGGCTAGTAATATTCTTTAAATAATATTGGTGTATTTTACAGGGCCTATAAAATTGGGCTAACTGGGAAGTGTATCCCATCCTGTGCACTGGCAGGCCCTTGCACAGCAGGAAGAGTGGTGGCAGGTCTGGGTCTGCCATTGCTGAGGGCTCCGGGGAAGGCAGCCTAGGTTCCTCCCATGGAGGCCGTGGCCGGTGCATCCTCTGCCCTCTGAGGCCTGAGTGATCACCACCATTCCTGGTTTAATGAGCATCTCGTGCAGGCTCCTTAGGCACCACCTTTTGTGAAAGCCCTGTGCTGTTTTCCCCTGGAGAATGCCTAGAAATGCAGGCCTGTAGGTAGCCACCCAGTCAAAGCTGTGCCACAAAATGCCCCACGGGCTCCTCAGGGCTGAACAAAGCGCACCCTGTTCTCCCACCACTTAGCTTCTTGGCATTGTTTCTTAATCCAGATTAGAAAATGCCACAGCGCCTGCACCCTGCTTTATCACACCCAGCAGTGGAGCTCTGTATCCCATTAACATCCCGCAGCCTCTGGAGGAACTAGTCCAAACTAAACACTTCCATCAAGACAGGAGTGTCCACGGAACTGGCAAATGGGAGTCCAGACTGCAACTGGACAGGAAGACAGGCCGTTCGGCCGCAGGACCGCAAAGTGCGCCTTTACCCTGCTGCTGGCCATCTCATTGCCTGGGTGGGCGACTAGGGTGTGAAAGGAGCCTGACCTGCCTCCTGAAGAGCTCAGGGCCTGACTTCCCTCCTGGGGCTGGTAGGTGGAGGCATGTGTACCCTGAATGGTGCAAGCAACAGTTGTGCAAAAAAGCTTTAGTCTAAGCAGATGAGAGGGCTGTTGCTTGTGTGTAGTTTTTTGTTGGTGCTGAAAGTGTGGCTGAAGTTAGAAAAAGAAACAAAAGGAGAGAATGAAATGTTGAGGATTCTCTACAGAAAACAGAACTTTTATTTGCTCAAAGGTCAGCAGAAAAGCAAACTAAAACAAAACAACCCTCCAACAAGCATCTCAAACTAAGAACTATTATTAGAAACTAAATCAGGCCAAACTGAACCCTAGTTTATCACGAGAGAAAACCAGCCACTGGAAAAGGGTCCTGGGAGGAGGTGGCAAGTCCACGTGAGGCCCAGGTTACCGCCTCTGGAAAAAGCTCTCCCCCAGGGCTGCAGGGCCCCAGGGCTGAGAGGAGGAGGCCTGAGTTTAGTGGTGGCAAATGTTGACACTGACCTCCATCCTCCCTTTCCTTCCTGACTCCCTCCCTCCACTCAGGCACAGCTTTGCTCTGAAACCCAGGCCTCCATTTTCCTGGTATTCCAGATGTTGGTTTCACATGGTGCCAAGACACGAGGAAAGTTAGAACAAAAAGCTGGGAGAAACAGGAAAGAGTGGACCGGGTGCCACCACGCAGCCTTTCCTGACAGTGCTGTGTTATGCCAGCGGCTGTGGGGGGCCTGGGTAAACACCCCTTCCCAGAGCCTTTGAGCTTAAAACGACTCCACAAAGACAGCAAGATCTTGTGGACGCACGCACGGATGTGTGGCATTTTAGGAGCTGGGATTTAATGAGGCCAGTAGTGTAGGAAAGCGGGCTGCGACCAGACAGGCGCCGCCGTTAGAGGGAAGAGGGAAGGGGCGGTCCGGAGTCATTGGACGGGTTGTAGGGTGCACCCTGCAAAGGGCAGCGCGCTGAAGCTCTCCCACTTCCTTGGCACTTTGGTCAATTTCTCTAACAAAGGGGTGGAAAATGTGGGCTTGAAGTCCGTGGCAGAGCTCGGCTGGCGCTCAGGCCTCGGGCGCTGGCGGAGGTGGGCAGACTGTGTCGGCCAGGGGGAACCCTGAGCGCGGAGAGGCCCGCAATGTGAGGCCCTTCCGCTCCTCTGAAACTTTCGGCGCTTCCAGCAGCCTTGACCTCCGCTCCGCGGAGCGGACCAGTCAGCCCTCGGTGCCCGGCGCCCGCCCGGATCCCGCGAAACTCGGCCCGGCCTGCGCCGCTCGCGTTCTCCGCGCCTGGCCGGGAGGGGACCGCGGGGCGGCGCCAGGGCTGCGCTCGGGATCGCGCGCGGAGTTTATTTAAAACTCGGAAGCCGGCGGCCGCTAGCCGCTTGTTTATGTAAACCCGGAAACACCCGGGGGGACAGGGGCGGGACCGCGCAGGAGGCTGGGGAGGGGACAGAGGAGGGGACAGGACGGCGGGAGGCGGGGGCGCGTCACGCCGAGGGAGGACGCGCCGAGAGCCGGGCTCACCCGCCGCGACCCCAACATGACGGGGCTGGAGCAGGACCCGGAGTTTGACTTCGATTTCCTCTTCGAGTTCAACCAGAGCGGCGAGGCCGCGGCTGCCGCAGGTGGGTCCGGGCGGGACGGGGGCGGCGCCCCGTTCTCCCGCCGCGCGCGGGGACCCGGTCCCTCCCTCCCGCGCCCTGCGCCCTGCGCCCAGCGCCGGCCCGGGCGACGCGGACAGCCGGCGAGCGCGCGGCCGCGGGGACACCTGTGGCCGAGGGCAGGTGCCACGCGCGGCCGCGGGGCGCTGTCTGGCGTCCCAAAGCGAGCTTCGGGTGTGGAGGGAAGGGGCAGGAGGCCGCCTCTGTTCCCAGTGGCCTTTTCCGAGGGGGACGGTGGCCGGAGCGCAGGACTTGGACGTCGTCGTGCGAGAACAGATGGTCCGCGTCGCTGCCAGAGGGCAGTGGGAAGCCGCCCTCCGTGAGCGGCTGATGCCTTCGCAGCCGGGGGGCCAGAGCCGGGAGGAGGCCGGGCCTGGCGCCGCTCAGGGAGTCTCAGGGTGTCTGTGGTTTTTTTTGTTGCTGTTTCTTGCCTGCTTTCACTCTGTCTTCTCTCTGTCAAAAATAAAGGTTCGAGTTAATAAAGGACCGTGACCCCCTCCTTCCCAAGCTGACGCTCTTGGATAATAATGAGAGCCGTGGATGACAAACCCCTCGGATCAGCGGAGCCCACTCCCTGCACCCTGGGTCCTGCCCACCAGCCCTCTGGCCTCCCAGCCCCTCACAGCCTGTGAGACCTCCATGCTCTGTGCAGGGAGTCATTCCAGCTCCTGTGCAAATGAAGTGATGGAATTGGGACAGGCACTTTGGCCAGGAGAGACCATGTGGCTCTATGTAAGGATGGTGTCATATTTTCCATAGCACTCACTACCCTTTAAAAAAATCCAATGTCTTTTTCATGTCTGAAAGAAAGTGTTCCAACCAGGCCCCTCTGCCTGGTGTTATTAGCTCCCCTCCTGAAAGCCTGCCCTGGCCGGTAGTTCTCTGTGTATTCTGTGGCTGTGGACTCCAGCTCTCATAGATCAGTGGGAGCCAAGGTAGGCGAAAGCTGGAGAGAGTCAGTTGTTGGGAAAAGATTTGAGGCTCAAAATGGAGACCTGGGCTCTTGTGGTCCTTTTTGCTTTCCAGGTAGGATTTGGCTGCTCACAGCAGAACTTCCTGGTGTTCTTTCCAGTCCTCTCATTCTTGAGTTTAGTGTGCTTTATCCAACAGTTTTCAACTTTAGTATTCACTTCATTCAGCAGCTATCACTAAGCTTCCTAGCGCTGAAATAGAGAACCCATTCTTGTCCTCTTCTCCTGGTGCCCTCTGTGCTCTCAGCCTCATCTCTTCACCTTACATTGAAATGTCTTTAGGGGGGTGATGCCACCCTCAGGTGGGGTGGGCCAATGCTCCCTGTGTCTCATGAAGCTGTTCACGGATGGATTAGGGCCTTGCTGATCCCTACTCAGCTGGTCACAAGCTCAGCAAGAGGACCCAGGGCGGATGCCACGCACTGTGCTGAGTTGTTCCTGGTGAGCTCAGGGTTCCTTCCAGGTTGGAGAAGCAGATGGGTTTGGAACACCCCACTCAGCCCCACACGTGCCAGGCATGTGCTTCCAAAGTGCTTCTGATGCTTTTGATCTAAACTGCAACCAGAGAAGAAGTCAGTTTGCTTGGCTTGGGAAGATCTTGGGCCCATCAGAATATGGCCTCTGAGCACATCCCAGAGCTAGGCAGAGCCAGCCTGGTGGTGCACAGCTGTGAACCCAGCTGCTTCAGAAGCCAAGGCAGGACATTTGGAAGGCAAGTTTGAGGCAACCTGGACAGCTTAGCAAGATCCTGCCTTAAAGTAAAAAGGGCTGGGGAGTGTTATTCAGTGATAGAGCGCTTGCACCAGGTCCTAGGTCCAGTCCCCAGTACCAAGCAAAAAAGAGCTAAAGCTAGGCTGAGAACCCCAAGGCTGCCGCTGGAGCATTCTTGCTAAGTGTATGTCCTTCCTCCTGTGGAACCAGGTCCAGTGCCTCCAGCTTGGGGGGATTGCAGACACTGGAGAGACCTCTAAGCAGGAAGGCCAGTCCTGGAAAGAGCAGCTTTCCCTTTTGTGGTGTCAGAGAAGTTGCTGGAAGACACTCCACATCTATACAATATCTAGTATACATCTCATACAGCTTCCTTCTACACCTGTGCTGGAGATGGAACCCAGGCCTCACACTGAGCCACATCCCCAGCCATTTTGATTTGCTTATTTATTTGTTTATTTTACTTTGAGACAGAGTCTTCCTAACTTGCACAAGCTGCTTAGTGAACTTTCCATCCTCCTGCCTCAATCTTCTGAGTAGCTAGGAACACAGGTTTATGCCTTCATCACCTGGCAATCTGTCTCTCTCTTTCTCTTTTTTGTGAAAGACACCCAAGCTTTTTTTCTTTTAAGAATTATTATTATTGTCACATCACATTTCAATTAATTATTCAGTTGTATTAATTTATTTACATAACACTAAGTTATTACTGAAATCTCCACCCTTCCTCATGGGAGATTAGTTGTGGAGAGAACCTGGATATAGGTGAGTTGATGAGTAATTCTGAGATTAGTTACAAAGCAAAGCAATACTGAGTTTTATAGATTATAATAACTGGACACAAACCTCACGGTGTCAGAAAGGATGTGGCTACCCTGAGGCTGGTGGCAGCGCTGGGTCTGGACATCCCAGGAAGCACACTCGTGGTGGTTCAGGAGCGCTCATTCCCGTGGCTGGACTGCCTCCTCTCACCGCTGCCCTCAGCCCTCTGCAAGGCTCTCTGAAGGGAAACACTATCTAGGCCTCCTTAGTTCCAAAATACCCAGCAGGTGCAGGTAATGCACAGTGAATAACCTCGGGCTGGGAGAATGAGGAGAACTTCTAAAATACTGTGTCTCTGGGACAGGAGTAATGTTGGCTCCCAATGCCTGGCATCTTCCTGTCTCCACCCAGCTCACTGGGCTCCAGGTCCCCTCCCTGGCAGAAGGCAGAGCCGTGGTCTCCCTTCTGAGGCTCAGGAAATAGCTGCTTTGCTCGTCATCTGGGAGGCGGGCGTGCCACTTCCCGCCCCAGGGTGCCTGTTTTCTTAATTATTTTGGCTGCCTTGGACATGGCCAGCACTGTCCCTGCGGTAGCTTGGGAGGAAACTGGCTGAGGCCTCTGGGTATTATGGGGAGCCCTGGACCTCTCATCCATAGCTCACCCTGCTTTGGGCTCTGCCAGTGGCACTGAACTGTTTGTGTGTGGAAATACACTGCCAAGAAGGAATTTTGAAGAATTTTTATTTTCAGGTCCGTTTTCACTGTGAACAGTGGCTTCTCTCCCCCAGCAGGCCATGAGGAGCCTATGACAGGTCAGCCCCTGCAGCAAGAAACCCACAGGAGGGGCGGGCCTCACCCTGGAGCCTCACTAAGGTTCAGTTTTGAAGGGAAAATGTGCCAGTTCCTCCTGCAGGCAGATTTGCTGCCTTCGAGGGCCCCAGATGTCTTAACCAAGGACAGACTTGTCTATGAATAGGATAGTGCAGCTGTGTATCATGTTTTGAGAAGGAGACCACAGCAAGTATGGGATGACATGGATGTGTTTTAATTCCTTGAAAACAGAAGGTATAAAAGTGATGCTTTAAAATAATGTGTGCATGATGCAGGGGAATGTTCTGGTAGGTTTTTGAAGAAGGAGGTGCTGGGGGGGGGCAGACCAGGCGCCCTCCAACAGGCTGTAACAAGTTTATTTGTGGAGTGCTGGATGCTGTTTGTTTGCTTCTGTAGCTGTAATGAGCCCAGCTTTCTGCCACTGTAAATCTCCCTGCAGCAGATTGGTGTGCGATAGCACCTCAGAACCTGTTGCTGTCTGTCATGCTGCAGGCCTGACCCTGTCCCTGAGCTGCCCTGTTAGGTGGTGCCCTCCAGTAGGTAGTGTGCTAAGTAAACAGCTCCCAACAGCAGGGTCTCTGCAGTCCTTGGGTTGTTCTGTTTCATTTTATTCCAGTCATGCAAACTTGCAGTCCAGCCTGGACCAGAGGCCTCCCCTGCTGCATGTGCAGGGAGTGCAGGGTGGCTGGCAGCCCAAGGACAGGGCCTGGCTGCGGATTCCCTCCAGCGCTGTTTCTAACCTCATGTCCTGTGGCTCTACCTCAGCAAAGGCTAAATGGGATGTTCCTTAAAATGAAAACTAGAAGTTGTTCATGGTGGGCAGGTAGTCTGAGCTCAGGAATGATGGCCAAACTGATGGAGGCACTAGGCAGTGGTTCTTGTTAGAAGGCACCTGCCTGGTACAGATGGTGGACCTGCCACCATCCTTGCCGTATGCTGAGAGTTCCCTGAGCAAGAGCACCTGTACATTGTGTTTCAGCCCTGGGCAAGGGAGGTGCCTTTGCAATCAGTGGTGGTCCCTGTACTACGGGCCTTGCACTCACCCACACCTCGTCCTAATGGGGAGCACACTGACTAGTTATATTTTGTGGTTTTTCAGCAATAATGTCATTGAATGGCTCTGAAATAAATTATCCCACAATGTGAGGTGATGACAAGCTTAATTCTTTTTGTTTTAATAAAAGCTTTATGTTTTTTTCTTTTCCCCAGAGCCTACATTTTTTAACCTCTAAAAAGTGTCTGGGTCTGTCCTTACCTTGAAATACTACTTGGTTTAAGAAAAGCCCCTCTCAGAAGGTACTGGGCCATATGAGCTGTATTCTGTGTACTTCCTGTTCTCCATGGTTGGTCCAGGGCAAGAACGTCTCTCTTCTGCGTTTTCCTGGCCAGCACAGCCCTTCCCACAGACACCTCATTCCTACTGCTGCCCCAAAGCGGACCGAACAGAGCCCATCAGCCCATCCCTCTGCTTCCTCCCCCTGCCGTTTCCTCTGGCACCTTCCATGATCAGCCCTCATCCCTGCAGTCTCTGTTACTTCCAGGGCACCTGGGCTATGGTACTTTGAAGGCACCTGGCTGAGTCTTGTGGGTTACTGGGGAGTTCAAGATTTGCTCTGCTGCTGATGTTGGCAATGCTTAGAGAAGCTTTCTGAGTTACCTTTCCACCAACAGAATTAACTCAGCCAGGGGGCAGAGGTTGCTGAAGGGAATAGTGTTCTTGTGCTTGGGAGACAGGAAGTAGAGGAACTTGTGAATCCACCCCAGTTGGGTCTTTGCTAAGGTCCAGCGGCTGGGGGCAGTGCAGGGAGGGGTGGGTGCTGACTGGGGCCGGCTTTATGACGAATGCTCGTGGCTGCTGCAATGTGCAGTATTTCCCTGCAGCCTCACGTTGGTGCTTTCTAGTTTTCTGGAGCTTGAATGTTAGATTGTCTAGACTCACCATGCTACCGTCCTAGCTTGAAATCCGCGTGCGTGTGCTCCCTTCTGGGAAGCTGCATGGCCACTTCCATCTGGGGTAAGATGTAGCTCCAGATGTGATGCCTTGAGGACAGCATGTCTGTAGGTGGACATGGAGCCTCCTGTACTTGTGGCAGCTGATCCAGCCTACCTACCTCGAGGCCTGTCCCTCAGGCCCTGCTGCACAGGGCCCCCGATGCAGAGACCACAAATAGTAGCTTGTCACTCTTCGTAGGGGAGTGCCTGGGATAGGGGCAGGAGTTAGTCTGTGGGTGTCTGAGGATACTGGGAGATCAGAAGGGGCCTACTGGAGGTGTGGGCATAACAATATCGGGTGATAGAGGAATTTCCTAAAGAGACACATATTTGAAGTGATGTAGCATCATTGCGGAGACCCACAGGCAGAAATTCTGTGTTCAGTGGTGAAACCAAATACTGTGCTGATAGGAAGGGAAGCAAATATTTATTTAACTTATAATTAATTTTGGAATATACCAACTAGAATAAAAGTATCCATTGAAATCTAATTATGGAAAGTCTTACTCTATAAATGTAGACTTCACCCTCCCTTTGCCAGGGCTATTCTACCTAATGATTGGTTGGCACCTGACTTCTTGCCTGAGAAGGGCCATCCTGTGCACACCAGCTGGTTTTCAGGTGGTGATATGGCTGGGGCAGTGCTGGGCCAGCCGTCAGGACCTCTGTGGAGCAGTACCCAGCCTGCACGCATGTGTGGCAGTGGGCACGAAGCCTGTGCATCCGCAGTCGCCCTCTGAATGTGCTGCCCAGGAGCTGTGTGTGCCAGACAGGGGTCTACTGGTCTCCACTATCTGAAGGCCAGGCCTGCACAGCCTGTTTAGACTTGCAAGGAGGGCTGGGGTGCAGCTGACTTGCCCTGGAGCCTGGTGTTCAGTGTCTGTAAGCACCTCGGGCTTGAGGATTCTGCAAAGGTTGCAGTGGGTGGTCTCCATGGGGCCTCTACTAGCTAGTGGATGGCTGTCTCCTTCCTCAGAGGCTTATCTAAGAAGTGGCCTTCTGGATGACTTTTAAAAGATTTAAACCTAATTTTTGACATTAGATTCTGGCTTCCTATCTTGATGCCAGTGGTATTATGATGGGAAGAGGGGCTTGTGACTGGAAGGACCCACCACCAGTTTTTCAGCTCAGCCAAACACATGGGCAGGGCTCGGTTTCTGCTACTCAGGCCCTCTGATGTCTACCTGTACTCTCTTCCTCCTCCTTGCTGTGCTCTGCAGTTTGTGAAGGCAGCTAGGATCAACCTGTCTCCTGTCCTCACACCCTGCTCAAACCCACCTTCAGGAAGAGAGGCCATTACGGAAATAGTGAGCAGTGTTTTGGTCAAAGGGATTTCACCCTGATAACAGAACTTCTTGATAAATAAGGGTTATAACAGACTGGATTTCAACAGCTAGTGGTTGAATGACTACTTCTGGAAACAGGTAACAGTGAAAACAGAATCCCATCTGTTTGGGAAGTAAGAAAATATGCCTGAGTTTGACTTGGTGTTTTGAGACCCTTGCTTTTCTGGGGTTCATCTTCATTGGGTTCTGAACCAGGACACAGTGGAAGAGCAGTGTCATCTGTGGATAATAGCCCTTCCCGCCAATGCACTAAGCCATGGATGGATCTAGAATTTCCACAAACTGTTTCCATTATTTAGAGACCCAGGAATGCTAGATCGTAGGCACATAAAAGGCTCCAGGGTGCTGAAAGAAGTCTTTCATACCAGAAACCCAGGAGCACAGCTTTCTTATTAAAATTAACAAGAATATTTTTAAAAAAATATTTTATTGAGGCAAAATTAACACGTAATGATTCTTAACTTTATCCATGCATCACAGTCATCCAATCCTCAAGGTATTTTCTTTGCAGCTGGTGGTGGAGACACCTTGACAGTAATTAGCCTATTGAAATCTATTTAAATGTCTAGGTCCTTGTATCTAAAATATCCCTCTTCCACTCACCCACCCATCATCCACCCATCTACCACCCGTCTTTCATAGTTCACTCCTTCCTTCCTCCTTTCGTCCCTCCCTCCATCATTCATTTATCCATTATCCATCTGTGCATCATTCATCTATCCATCAACCACCCACTCATCTGTCCATCCGTCTGTCGTCTACCCATCCACCTGCCTATCTGTCATTCACTCGTGAAATACAGTGAACACTGTTTATGTGACAGGCACAGTCCTAGGCTCTGAAGACAGCAATGAATTGAAAAGACTAAGGCAGACACAAACATGCAGCCATCGTGGAACTTAGTTTTTATTGGTCAAGGAGATGATGATGATGTGAGAGATGAACAAATAAAAATACGCAACGTTAGATTGTGGTATGTGTTGAAGAGAAGATGATAAACTAGAGAAGGTGGCCCCAGTGTTGGGTTAGACCTGAAGTCAGGATAGAGTGGTAGGGGGACACAGTGTTTGAGCCCATTCAGAAGACAGGAAGGGGCCAGTTGTGCAACTCTGGGGAGCAGAGCAGCTGACCCACGAAGGTGTCGTGCGGGTGCAGAGTGGAGCCGTTGCCTGCAGGACTGGCGGAGCTGGGTCCGTGGGTGTGTGCTTGCCGGCACCTCATGCCATCTTCTCTTTTTCCTCTAGAACACTACAGCTATGCATCCTCCAGCCTCAGCTCTGCTCTGCCTCTCCCTGCGGCACACACCTCCTTGCCAGCTCCCTGCCATGACCTTCAGACGTCCACGCCGGGCATCTCAGCTGTCCCTGCAGTGAATCACCCCTCAGGGTATGGAGGAGCTGTGGACGGTGGGACCTCGAGTTACTTTCTGTCTTCTAGCAACACACGGCCCAATGGGGCCCCTGCCCTAGAGAGTCCTCGCATTGAGATCACCTCGTACATGGGCCTGCACCACAGCAGCAGCCAGTTTTTCCATGATGTGGAGGTGGAGGATGTGCTCCCCAGTTGCAAGCGGTCACCGTCCACAGCCACACTGAGCCTGCCCAGCCTGGAGGCCTACAGAGACCCCTCATGCCTGAGCCCGGCCAGCAGTCTATCCTCCCGGAGCTGCAACTCTGAGGCCTCTTCCTATGAGTCCAACTACTCCTACCCCTACACGTCCCCCCAGACGTCCCCATGGCAGTCGCCCTGCGTGTCTCCCAAGACCACGGATGCCGAGGAAGGCTTTCCCCGAGGCCTGGGGGCCTGCCACCTGCTGGGCTCCCCGAGACACTCCCCATCCACTTCACCCCGCACAAGTGTCACCGAGGAGAGTTGGCTAGGGGCTCGAGGCTCCCGGCCCACGTCCCCTTGTAACAAACGGAAGTACAACATCAATGGCCGGCAACCATCCTGCTCCCCGCACCATTCACCCACGCCATCCCCACATGGCTCCCCACGGGTCAGTGTGACCGAGGACACCTGGCTGGGCAACTCCACCCAGTACACCAGCTCGGCCATAGTAGCGGCCATCAATGCCCTGACCACAGACAGCGGTCTGGACCTGGGTGATGGCATCCCTGTCAAGTCCCGCAAGACAGCCCTGGAGCACTCGCCTTCGGTGGCCCTCAAGGTGGAGCCGGCTGGGGAGGACCTGGGCGCCACCCCGCCCACGTCTGAATTCCCATCTGAGGAGTTCACCTTCCAGCACCTTCGGAAGGGTGCCTTCTGTGAGCAGTACCTGTCAGTGCCACAGCCCCCGTACCAGTGGGCCAAGCCCAAGTCATTGACCCCTGCGTCCTACATGAGGTGAGTGGCCCCAGTGGGTGAGCTGGGACTTCCTGGTTGCTCCTACGGCTTCCCAATGGGAGGGAGAGGGGTTTATTGTGGTCTCTTGGTGCAGCTCTGCATCTCTGCCTCCTGCTCTGCTCCCTGGGAGCCGCCCGCCTGCCAGCCTGCCTGTCTCCAGGTTTCCCTTTCCCTGAGGAGCCTACCAGGACAGCCTCACTGTAACCCGATCATCTATAAAGACTTTGTCATTTGAGGTCCTTATATAGCCCTGAGTTTAGGACTTCAACATAGTAGTCTGGGGACACAGTGCTACCACAGCAAGGTTCACCGACACATGCACACAGCCCTGTTTCTGATGAAACAGAGCCATGCAGTTACCCTCCCTTTTGTGCCTGCCTTCTGCTCACCCACTTCCTCTCCTGCTTTAATTGCTGTCACCATGGCTGGTGCAGATGGGACCTCGGCTCAACAATCCTCCAGAGCAGCTGCCTCACTGGTGTTTGGTGAACAACACAGCCGCCTCCTCCCAGGAGACCTGCTCTGTGCGCTGGCAGGCTGGTGACAGGGAGCTCAAGCGTGTGCTCAGCATTGGTCTTGGGTTGTTGGTTTTCCTTTTTAATGGGGCACAGGGCTGCTGCTGTTCTATGGGGCCCACTTAACCAGCCTGGTGCTTTTATTTTTAACAAAACAGTTTTCTCCACAGGTGGGCCATGCATGACCCAAGTAGCGTGCTTTCTGCTCCAGAATTTTTGTCTGAGGGATACAAGTGTCCACTCAGACCAACAAGGACCACTGTGACGTCAGGGCCAGGGGGCTAGGGAGCACCCCGGGCTGAGGGATGGTTGTGCCTATGGACCCCATATGTGCCCCAGAGCAGCCTGGGCCTGGCTCTTTTCTGTTTTGTTTTTCCTGTTTTCTTCTCATCTAGGCATCCTGAGGTGGGAGTAGGGCAGGAGCGTTTGGTTTTCGACAGTGAGTGCCCCAGAAGAACAGGACAGCAGGAAAGTGGCTGGCTGCAGACTCCTCTGCTTCCAGTGGGGTGCCCCTACGCAGCACAGTTGCACACCCGTGCCTGTCAGGGCTGCCCGTGGATAGTTTAGTGCTGGCTGTGAATGTCTCTGCTGCAAGTTCTTGAGTGTTTGTAGCAGGGAATGCCAGGAGGGTGGACAGTTCCTGAAGCAGCCTGATGGTGACCTCTGGGCAGTTTGAATAGGGGAGAAAGAAATGCTGCTTCTTGCTCATTATCTACCTTCCTAAACCTGCCTCTCCATTCAGTTCCCAAGGTTTGAAGAGCTGATAACTCAGTTATCATAAAAATGAGTGTCTCAGAAGTGCAGATTGTAGCACACACCTGTGATCCCAGAACTCTGAGAGGCTGAGGCAGGAGGATCACAAGTTCAAGCCCAGCCTGTGCTGCTTAGCAAACTAGTGAGACTGTCTCAAATTAAAGATTACAAGAGGGTTAGGGATGTAGCTCAGTGTGAAAGCCCAGGCTCCATCCCTAGATTGGAAAATAAATAAATAAATAAATAAATAAATAAATAAATAAATAAAAAGAAAGAAAGAGCATCCCAGTACTGGGAGTAACTTCATGAACATAAGAATTTACAAAAAAAAAAAAAAACCATGTAGAGGTCATTTGAAAAATTTAAGAACTGTTTATGGCTGCAGTATTATCATTGTAATCTTTATTTAACTCAAAAGAATATTTCAGTGCTAACTCTCAGCATGTACCACTGCACTCTACGATCCAAGTTTCATAGACAGCGAGGGTCGCTGCCACACAACGGGCTTGACTGAACTCTTCTGAGGGCCAGAGAAGAGATCTGTGATCAGTATAACCATGACCGTAAACAGAGCAGTCCCTTAAAATTTGTGCAAATTCAGGTCGGCCTTGCATTTTAGTGTCCTGGGACTGTCACAGCCAAGTACCCAGACAGGGCAGCGTGAACAGTAGGAATTTGTTTCTCATAGCTCTGGGGTGGGAGTCCAGGATCAAGGTATCACAGAGCTGGTTCCCCCACTCCCCAGACCCCTCTCCTTGGCTTACAGATGCCATCTTCTCCTGGTATCCTCAGATGATTGTCCCTGTATTTGTGTGTCCAAATGTCCTTTTTTTCTTTTGAAACAGGGTCTCACCATCTAGCAGAGACTGGCCTCAAACTCATGGCATTCCTCCTGCCTCAGCCTCCCAAGTGCTAGGATTACAGGTGTATACCACCACACCTGGCCAGATGTTCCTCTTCTTATGAGGACATCAGGGCTTACCCTACTGACCTTGTTTTAGCTTGGTCACCTTCTTAATGTTCCTTTCTCTAACTACAATCCTATTCTGAGGTACTAGAAGTCAGCACTCCATATAGGAATTCTAGGGTCCACACCAGGGCCTGACTGCCTGTTCTCTGTCCCAGGAAAACAGCAGGACCTCTGAATCCAAGGCCTTTCTTTGGCCTGTGCCAGGACTCTGGCTTTCCTGGTGGATGGTGGCCTAACTGCCTGTCTCAGACCTGCCTGACTGGGCCTCTGGAAAGCACGGTTACTGTTTTCTTCCTTTGCTTGGGAGCGTTGGCAGTGATCTTGTGGCAGGTGATGCTGTCATCTTTATCTCCTGGTCACAGAGCTTGCAGGCTAGGTGTGACACCCATGACATTCCTGTGCATTAATGCAAACGAACAGGAGGAGTAGAGTGTACCAAATCACCCTAGAGATTTCATAGTCACCTTTCTCTCTGTTTTGGTTCTACCTCAGAATATGCTTCCTGTTCTTTTGTGATGTGTTTCCATAGACCTCATTAACTGGTGCTGTGGGGCAGCTGGAAGCCACAGGGCAGATGAAATGTGAAGTTATTTTGCCAACCAGAGGGAACGGCCAGACTTCTTCCCTGAGGAGGCTCTCAGTGGATGTGCATGGGACTGGTACTGAAATGCTGTGTTCTTGTCTCCCAAATTTGGGATGGGAAATTCTCGTAGCCAGTTTTCCTCTTTCCTAGGATGCAAGACTCCAGCTGTTTCAGTCTGTGCCAATGTTGAAGGAGCTTATGGTGAAGTGCCAAAGGTTCTTCCCTAAGGAATTTAGATGTTGGGATCATTTCCCTTTGGGGGATTTTTTTGTTCTGTTTTATGACACTCACCCATTCTTCTGCACAGAGCACTCTGATAGGCCCACGTAAGTTCAAAATATGACAGCAAATTCTGCTGCAGCTGAGGAAACTACTGTATGTTTGTGAATGCATTGAGAGTATTTTATAGAGTTGCATGGTTTAGAGTTTAACTGAATGTCACTTACAGTTTGGGAAGCTGATGCAGAAATCATGGATCCCTTGCTCGACACCCCCCACTGCTAAGAAAATCAGAATTTTAATTTTTCTACCTTGCATCTGGCAGTATTGCCTCGTGGGAAGAAGCAAGAGTCCTTCCTGCTTTACATGTACCAGTGGGGTGGAGCAGCTTTGTGTGACACTACTGAGCACAGAGTAGCCCACCCTGGCATGGTGGCACATAGAGGGAACGCCTGGCACCTGTCCCTGGCCAGGCAAGGGTGTGCACCTAATGCCCTACAGAAGATGCCAACTTATATTCAGTTATTCCTAAATGTTTTTTTAAATGGGGGCTTGGGATTTATATATTAACCCTACAGATCTAAAGTTTAATTGATCTTTTGTCCATCTGTTCTATCACTGAGCCACACCTAACCAGTGCTTGTCATTACTGTGTTTGTGGCAGTATCTGGAGCATTTCTGCTCTTTCAGAAGAGGCTGTGTGAAGTTGTGACCTTTGCTCTCGGAAGGGCTTTCACTTTCTGCACCCACATGGTCTCTGGATCTACCTGTCAGGGTGCAAAAATGTATAGGAGGAATTTAGATAAAAAGGAGTTAATTTAGGGAGAGCACAGGTCTGTCGATTGAGCGTGTTTGTAACATCAGCAGCACACGTTGAGGTAATGCCTCTGCATGGGCTGCTGCTTTTTTTTTTTTTTAAGTCGGTACATGTTTGCAATACATAATGATTACATTAATCACAGGAAGTAGGTACACAGGCATAACATAGCTTGATTCTTTTTATTCTCCTTTCCTTCTATTTCCCAAACTATTACTTTTTTTTTTTTTTTTTTTTTTTTTGAGACAGGGTCTTGCTGTGCAGTTCAGGCTGGCCTTGAGCTCACTTTGTAGCCCAGGCTGGTCTCACACTTGCAATGATCCTCCTGCCTCAGCCTCCCAAGTGCTGGGATTGCAGGCATGTGTCATCACACCCAAAACCACTACTTCTTAAAAAGAGTGGAATTTCTAAAGAGCATGATAGACTTATTGAATAGGTTTTACTCAATGCCTGCTTGGTTCTGATATCACAAGTAAATACATGTATAAGTCAGCTTTTTGTTGTTGTGACCAAATATCTGAGGAAGTCAACTTAATGAGAAAAATTCATTTTGGCTCATGATTTCAATAAGTGTAGTTCATGGTAGCTGATTCTGTCACTTTGGGCCTGAAGTGAGGCAGACACATCATGGTGGAAGGGCCTGGAGAAGGGAAGCTGCTTGCCTCACGATAGTTCAGAAGCAGGGAAAAAAGCCAGAGAGGAAAAGGCTGGGGACAAGACATAGTCCCCTCAGTCCAATCCACATGATCTGTTACCTTCAACTAGGCTCCCATAACTCCCAATAAGATCATCAAATTATGATCTCATCAGTGATGAAATTAGAGCCCTTGCAATCTGATCGCTTCCCTTTTTTAGATTCCAGCCATGTCCAAATCAGTAACATCACTGAGGCATCATTTCAGGTTTTGGCTGTGATGTTGGAGGTCTTAATGGTTTTAATAGCATTGATGCTATGCATAATTGTTAGCTTCAAAAGCTCTAACAAAAATCCTTTTGCATTTTATAAGTTAAGCAGATAGTTCAGTTTTTCCTCAAGTAGAATAAGATTAAATCAGCCTGTATATGGGCAACAAGTAAATTCACATCCTGTCTTCCTTCAAATGTAAATCCCCTACCCGCATCACTTAGGCATTTCTACAGAATTTGGATGGCCATTCTACTTTGTGACTGGATGCAGGCCTGGAGTGGGCTGGCTATCAGTGAAGATGACAAGGGGTGCTGGGTCCCCAGGACCACCTCTAGACTCTGCTGGCCAGGCTGGACTGTTCAGAGCTCTGATGCCTGAAAAGAACATTGTCCTGGGCCCCCTTTGAAGCACAAGTTGCAGGTTGATTCTGAAGCAGTGTACTGGAGGACTGTGTCCCTACGGCAAGGAGGACATGGGCGGTGTTAGCCATAGGGCTTCTCCCCGGACTCTTCCGTGGCCCAAGAATCACCTCTTGCATCACCTCTTGGACACAGGCAGCCTAGAAGTTGAGGATGTGAAATTGCCTTTGTGGTGTGCCGAGCACTTTTATGGCCGAACCTTAGCTGTTGCATGACCCTGTAAGCCTTGCCCTGTCCTAGGAGGGAACCTGGTGCCTTGCTTCTGAGCTGGTCCCCCTGCTGTGGCCTGGTTGTAACTCCACAGCCTGTCTTTTCAGATACTTGATCATTTACCTTCCTGACTCCAAGCAGGTGTGGGTGGCCTGTGCCTCCCTTAGCTCCTCTCAGTGGCTCACACTCAGAACAAGGTCTTAACTGAGACTGGAAGGCAGGCCATTACTGGAAGTGCACAGTTGTCTTTCCTGGCTGTGAGAACTATGGCTGTGACTGCTTCACCTGGACTATAGGGGTTGAAGGCTTCAGAACGAGTCCCGACAGGGAGAGAGGAAAGCTGCAAGTGGATGTGTGTTCTGTGTGTACAGGAGCCCTATGCAAGGCTGCCAGGCAGCAAGAAGGCACTGGAACAGTGACCGAATCACCCTGGAGGAGAGAACTGCCCTCGAGGACCCCTGTAGGTAGAACCCATGAAGCTGCAAGAGGAGCTTTCAGAAGCACTGAGGACATTGTGCCCCTGGGTCACCAGCCATGTCACCCATCACACTTCCCGCAGTGCCTGGAGACCATACTCCACTGCCCTGATTTCTGTCTAGATTCGCCTGACATTTTGATTAAGATTGTTAAAGAGGCTGTGAAAATAGATGGTTTATGTTTTGTGGAAGGACAATGGCCCTTGGTCACCTTTGGAATGTTCTTCTGTGGGGAAAGGTACTTCTGTGGGGAATTCAGGTATTTCTGTGTTCCCAGAAAAGACAAGATCACTTGAATCTTTGTCTTTCTGCTCAGGTTTTTAGGTCCAACCATGGTGACTTGAAATGTTGCTAATCTCAGAATGGTTACTGTGTTGTTTGATTGCTGTGCCTGTTTTGCTCATGTTGTCCACTCAGGGATGGGTGGAAGGGTAGACCCAGGCTCAGAAGCTGTCACAAGTCTTCAGTTTTGAGATTTTCCTCCAGCCGGACGACAGCATGGAGATCTGCTATGCATCACTGACCACAGACATAACATTCGACTCCTGCCCAGATGTTCTTGTTTGAGGAATGAGGTAGAAAGTAGGGGCAGTAACTTGCAGCTGGGTCAGATGTGGAGAAATGTCTCTGCTTAGGGACGGAAATCTGGAGTCTTGAGCTAAAATGTTTTATCTGTGTTTTTATTACCTATTGTAAAATATTTTCTGAAAGCTGGGGTTTGGCACACAAATATTGTTAGCTGCTGACAAAGAGTAATTGGAAAGGCTGTTTGTGTGAAGGGTTTTCCCTCCAATACTGCCTAATGAGAATGCTTGCTCTGACTTTGATTTTTGTCGGCGTGGGGCTGAGACAGATCCTTTCCCAGGCCAGGACAAATTGCTCAGATTTTGGCCAGGCACTGCTGGGTTAGACTTGGCTCAGCTCTGCAGATGGAAGGTTCTGGTTTCCTTTGGGAGGAGGTGCTTCTCCTTGCATGTGGAGATCACATGCATGTTCCTGAGAAGCAGCGATTACAGACATGTTCTGGAAGCTCTTAGTGAAGGAGAGACTGTGCACCTCTGTCCCTGCTCGATGGGCAGTGTATGGGGGGGCAAGTATCCGTTACTGTTCACAGATTGTTGTTTTTGAACAAGGTGATTCACCCTGGTCTCCAGGATGAGGCCTGAGCAGACCTCAAACCACATGGAAGTGTCCCCCTTCCCTTGGGGCTGACTCTGTGAAGGTGAGTGTGGCTTGGTGTGTACCCAAAGCTTCAGGCCATGTTTGGACTTGTCCTGATGACCCTTGCTTCTCTTAGAAGCCATAACTCTGAGGTTCAGGGACCCATGTAGCCAGCAGCATGGTCACCTGGAAGTGTTTCCTGAGGCCTGTGGAATGGCTCAGGCAGCAGGTTGACCAGCTCTGCTGTGGAAGTGCTGTGTGCGTGGGCGTACCTCATATAGTAAAGGAGGGGACTGCCTGTGAAAATGTCAAGACATGAAGTTAAAAAGTAAGGAACCTCGTGGTTTCCAGATTCTTGCTTGGGCTAAGCATGGTGCAGTCATTGTGGTCAGGTGCCAAGCTTGAGCTGTCCTCATCTGGCCACAGCCTGCATGGTCACCTGAGGGCTGGGGGTGCCCAGTGGTGCACATTAGTGCAGACTGGCATTATTCTTCTCTTCAGCCAGAAACCAAAGAGGAGTGGGCCAGGTGGCTGCTTTTGGCAGTGCCACCATGTGAGAGCTGTAACTTGTGCTGTAGTCATGCAGGGGCTCCAAGTGGGCTATCTTTTCTGTGGCCCTGGGCTGTGATTCCAGTATTAGAGTCCTCAGTGTCAGCCACAGCTAATGCACTGCTGGGGGTCTGTGTGTCTCTACCCTGGGAAGAGCAGGGTGTTTTTAAATGGTGTATCCACTGATGACTGAGAAACTGCCTTAATTTCACCTCAGATCATCATGCCCTGAACTGGGAATATTGGCTCTAAGCTTACCTATAGAGCCTTCTTCTACTTAACCAGTGGCCAGGTTTTCCTGTAGGTTGGGACCGAACTAAGTAGATGAGTGAATTTTGTGAACTTGACTAGTGAGTGATAGTTCAGCATTACTCAGACTTCAGGGCACGGGGAGTATTGGTTCTGTGACTTTTGGGGCCTTATCTACAGTCATTTGTGTGATACTGAGTTTCTTAGTGATTTTTAATTTTTTAAAAAATTTTTCATAAGTGACCACAAAAGGCGTGGCCTGAAGCATTCTCATTGCTCAGCACAGGTTAGCTGTGACTTCCAGGAAGAAGTTGGCCTAGAAGAAGATGTAGCTTTCAGTAACTTGAATCCCTGAGGGTAATGGGTGAGGAGGGACAACCTGGGAGTCCTTGGGCTATCGAAGCCTTTGTCCTGTGTGTGTCCTCCTCCCTCTCTATCCCGTGGGCGTCCTTGTCCACGAGTGCTTGTCCTCCTGGGGCACTTCTCCCTGTCTGTCTGCCCTTCCTCTCTGTGTGCTCTGCAGCCTGAGAACACATACAGGAGAGGAACGTAGAGTTCCTTTCTTCTCCAGCTTTGCCCTCACTCATGAGTGGAAGGGTGTCTGGGCACCCTGAGCAGCTGTGTTATCTGTGCTGCAGTCTTTCAGGAGGGAAGTGGACTCTGTGCTTGGAGCAGAAGAGGACCCCCCACAAGACAGCTGTCAACTCTAGGGCAAGGCTTGGAGTTCAGGCCTCCTGGGGAACCAGAGGCTCAACCTGGCTCTTGCTCTGCTCTGTACCCTGCCCAAGTGTGGGGCATCATGAAGGGCCAGCAACAGCCATAGGGCCTCTCCTCTGCAAGCCGGACCTGGACTCCAGACCCAATTGAAGGTTCATGGGGTACCCCGTGTGCTTTTTGGAGGGGAGTCTGTGGGCATACAGTGGAGGGAATAGGGAGGGCCAAAGTGGATTCTCCAAGGGGCTGAAAGAGAGGGCTTCCTTGGAAAATCAACACTGGGACCTGAACACAACCAATTCATAAGAAACTCCAGAATCTGTCATGTAAAACAAAGATTCCTCCACTGTTGCCAGCTGCCCGTGTTCCAGATCAGTGACTCAGACTGGACTTTTACTCCTAACCCTGATGCCTGTGCCCCTGGTGGGACAGATGCTGTTCATGTGGAACTCCATTCCCCTCCCCCACTGGGATCCTGGCTCTCCGTGCACCCAGAGCTGTTGGGGAACAAGGCAAGAGGAGGAGCGTTGAGTGCCCAAGGGCTCTGGGTTGTGACTGGTCCTGGGGCAGCAGGTGGTGGGTCAGCCCACACAGCTGGCATGTCGGGGGCTGAACCAAGACCATCAGGAGAAGGGGCAGAGGCAGGTGGAGGGGTGGCTCCCCTGGGATGGGCAGAAGGGCTGGAGATTGGTTCTCTGTGTTATCCATTTCTTTCTACTGGTGTTTCCATAAAGGTTCATTTTCTGCCAGTGTGGGCTGTCGGGGACCTTTGTCTATTCACGTCTTCCCCGATCCCCAGGGTGCAGAGTGCCCATCACGGGTTGTTGGGAGAGCCATTAGTGACAGGTGTACAGAAGACCAGTACCAGGAACAGGATAGCAGAGGGCCGGAGGTCAGGCTCCTTTCCCATCTATGAAATTTGAAGGATCCAAGAATTCCTGGGTTGTTGTGTCCCCTCCCCATTCCTGCCTTTCATTGAGACCCTTGTTCTCAGAATTCAAGGGTTATAGCCATGTAGTTCTTGAGGTCATGACAGGTACACTGGAGGCTGAGTACATGCACCCAGTGGCAGGCCTGGCAGGGCAGGGGTGCCTGGTCCAGAGAGTGGGGAGTGTGTCACCCACAGACCCTGCATCAGTCAGAAACTTGGTTTTATCCTCGGCCAACTATCTGTCTTCTCCCACCTGAGTCCGACCTCTCCAGAGCAGGGCAAACTTTCTTAGGCCACATTCTCTCTTTAGAGGACTGTAACTCAACTCTAGACCCTGGAGAGATGACTGTGTGATCCTGGGCTGGACATCAGGTAGATGGGTAGATGGAGCCTTGTGACCCAGACTCTTAGCAGTGGCTGAGAAATGCATTGACAACCCCCTCACTTTCCTTCCTTTGTTCCTTCCCCTTTCTTTCTTTTTAAACTAAGGGAAAAATCCAAACAGCTAAACAATGAGGAGCCCTTTGGCTGCTGACCCTGAGAAAATGTGTTATAACTTTGAAAATCTTGTTTTTGTTAAACTTGCTTTTATTACCCTTCCTTTAGGCAATTTTAGCCCTGCCACATTTAGAGTTCATCTATCATAGAATTACAGGAGTCATACATAGCCTTTCCACGGCTCTTGACGAAGGGATATTAACTCTTTCTTGGAAAATTCAGACTCGAGAGGATTTTAGCTAAGCCATGTAATCAGAACTGTCTCCTGGAGGTTTTTGTTAGCGTGGTTAAATGAAGGTCCTTCTGCTTCTTTGGGGGCTGACTTGAGAGTGACTGGTCATGCTCAGAAATGGGACCCAGCAGACCTCCAGTGCCCCTAACCAACTGACCACCGTGGGGTAGGGACATGCACAGGAGGTTAGCATTTGAGACATTATTTTAAAAAATACTGTTTGGGGGTTATACACATTAGATCCTTTACTGTGAATATTTTAATCAGAAATAAGAAATTCCTGATAATTCTGTAACTTTGACTGTCACAGTGATCATTTTAGTTCTTGTCCTCCAAACTGGCTGTCCAGAACTGTTTTTGGTCTTTCCCTTTTCACGTCAGGAAACTTTAAACACACATGCAGGGAGGCCGCATCTGCCCCTCACACCACTTCCCCTGTGCATGCACCGCCCTCCAAGCCAGCGCAGGCACTCTGTCACTTCCTCTGTTTCCATGCGTCTCTTTAAAGGTGAGAACTCATCTCGAGACATGAATAATACCACTGTGTCATCTGGTGACAGGTGTAAAGCAGTCTCTTCATGTACATCAGCAGGTCAGGGTTAGGGTCCCCTGGCAGTTGCTGCCCAGGTTCCACACAGGGGTCCTTCCTGTGGCAGTAGACACCTTTGCTGCCTTCTTCCCATGGAAGTTGTAGTGGACACTTTTCTCTCCCATTTGGGTCTTACAAGTGGCCTCTGCATTTGGGTCTTACAAGTGGCCCCTGCGGTGTTGACTCTTTGGTCCGAGTGTAATCTGTGTATCCCTCCAATTGCTGTGGCCTCAGGCCCTCTAGGGCTTGGGTTTTTTGTTTGGCCAAGTGATTTTCACATCTCTTGGTGATATCAGTGGGCTTTTAAGGACTTTGTTTTACCTGGGTCCACAGAAGGCGGCTGGCCTCATGCAGTGGATCAGGCAGCTGGGGTGGAGCTGCCCTGGTGGGCAGAGTGGCCGATCCTGTCCCTTCTGGGGGCCTGGACTATGAGGACGGTGGGTGAGGAGTCGCGGTGGGCTCCACTGCACCATCATTAACAGTTTGCTGTTGCCCCAATGACCTGGGATTTGAGTTTTGATGCAGCGAACACTGTGTTTCAGTTTTCCTTCCTGTGGTTTACTTGCTGCTGGGCCCCTTGGGCATCCTGTGCTAGTGGAAATGCCAAAAGCAGAGCTCAGAAAAACCTCTAAAGTGAAATGTCTCAGAAGACTGTCTTACCTCAGTCTTTCTGAACTTTGGGAGGAGGCCTGTGTGTGGTTCTGACCCAGGAAGTGGGGCTGTGTAGGAGACCCTACCCGTGTGTCCCTTTAACAGCCCAGCACAGCAACAGCCAGGCAGGGAGGTGTTCCCTTGGCTTTGCAGGCACAGGGGAGCTGAACTGGGAAATGCTGACCCCGTGTAGATAGGAGCTGGGGGCACAGAGACTTTTGGGCTCTGGCTCTGAACTGCAGTGTGTAGGTGGCTTCCACACTGTGAACTGTGCACCTGCTCATCCTCCACGCTTTTCCTGTGAGAGGGAGTGCGCCTTTCTCGTGGGAAGTGGGTCTCAGTGCTGTGAGCGGTGATTCAGACAGGGAGAGCTGGAGCTCCTCCTGCCACACACCCACAGGCTGTGGAAGGTATGACTGGCCTCACGGAGCTTGGCTGTGCTCCTTCCCACCCCGCACCCTGGTGCAGAAGGGCATCAAAGGCCAGAGCCCAAGCTTCTGGGGCTCACAGAAGTAAGGAACAATTCCTTACCAGAATTTCCAGGCACACACTCAGGAGAAGTCTGCGATTGAAGGTGCAGTTTGGAGTAGGCTTTGAAGCACCAAGCGGGCTTGCCTCCTGGGGCTGATGTCTGCTCGCCACATGGACACAGCAGTGGCCATCAGGGTCCCAATACTCTTCACTCCCAGGTCTGCATGTGTATTTTGTTACTGTCTTGTGTCTTCTATCATTTGTTCCATAAAGTTTACAGGACCCATTCTTTATCCATAAAGGGATTGGACTTTATAAGCAACTGTTCTGAACAGGGCCAGAGAATGGTGACTGACATGCACCTGACAATGTTGATGATGATGGATGTCACCCCACCGTGCTGTCCATCGCCCCTGGACAGCTGGCCTCTGTGGACAGGGAGGCAGGCCTCAGGTGTATGCCAGAGGCCTGGGGTTTCACCATATTTTTAGCAAGATACAGGAAAGATACCAAGTGGATACTTGGAAGCCTAGATACTTCTAGAATCTTCACTGAGAGTGGATGAGAGGTATTTACTTTTTTTATAGTTATTATTCATACGCCATGTGTTATCTTCAGTTTTGCCCATAGATTTAAGTATGGAATGAAGATGGGAACCATTTCTGGGGAAGAGCATTGGCAGAGTTCTCACAGATTAGACTCATGCTGATCTCCAGATGACAGAGGAACTGTACTACTTCCTGCTGCCTCAAGAGAACACAGGGCCCACTGTCAGGCACCCTGAGACACTGGTGTCCTTTGCCTGTGCACCTGTGCTAAGGAAGGGTCAGGGAGCTGTCCCAGTTTAATCATGTACTGTTCATATCACTGACATATAATAGAAAGTCCTGGAGGCAAAGCAAGGTCCAGCAGAAGCGTAATAAGTATGCAATCAGATGTGATGCTATGATTAAGCCATTTGTGAATAATATGCCCTAAAGCTCAAATATTCTCTTTCTTTTGTAAAGAAAGCACTCAGGAAGCTCAGGCAAAAGGATCATCATGAGACCCTCCTTCAAAAAACAAAGGAACAAGACAAACAAAACCCAAAGCCACAGTACCAGACTGTACATTTTGTTTTGAAGATATATTTCTTTTTATATAGACATATGTGTGTATCTTTACCCAAATGTTGGAATGACACTTTTGGGTGATGGTGTAGGTTAAATGATAGGTGAATGACTTCAAATGGCTTCCATTTGTACCAACCTAGTTGACTTTAGGGACCCGTGCAGCCTCATGATTACTTGGTTGCATTGAGCGTGACTTTTAAAAAGACAGAATTATCTGAAAGATTAGCTTAAAGTTGGAAGTCAGGATCCTTTCTGAGTACAGGGCCTGGACTAGTGAACTCCAGCTTCTAAGGCTGGGGCTGTTCAGGGAAGTCTTCTGGCAGCAGAAAATGTTGTGCCTCCCTTTCTTTGTTGTGGGGCCCCTGGAGGGCAGCAGGGGGAGGGTAGAAGAGTTGCCCCATCCAACTTCACTCTGCTCCAGTTTGGGTCCTTTTCTCTGATCTAAGAAGCAGATTTATATTTTTTTATGGAGCTGCCAAATTCATATTGAAAATCAACCAACACTAACAATCCTAATTTTCTATATTACAGTATTTATTTCATAAACTATTATTACTGTGAGCTGTACATCCATTGTGTTGTAAATCTATAAATGATCCAACAACAAACTACACAAAATTGTTCTTGTACAATAGATGCACACAAGGTTTAGACTCTCCCACCTTTAGGAAAGATGGTCAGCTTTGCCAGTGTTGAGGTGCTGGACTTTCCCTCTTTCCTTGTTTGCTGCTTCTCTTTTCCCTCTGTCCATCTGTGTGTGTGTGTGTGTCTGCCTCTGTGTCCCTGTGTCTGTCTGTCTCTGTTTCTGACTGAGATGCTTAGCCCTTGGGCAGTGGGCACCTTTACATGTTGGGTGGCCCCCATGCCTGTATGCTTTCCACTGGTCAGGAGCCAGGTGTGATCAGGGGACCCCTGCAATGCAGAGTAACTCTCAGTTTTTTGGTTCTGCTCCCTGCTCTAGGAACCAGGCCCCTCATCTCGCTGCTCTACCCTCTCCTCCCCGGTAGCTGCAGTTACCCTCTACTCTCCATAGAGTGGCCTTCCCCAGGACACTGCCCTCCCTCCTGGTGGAGCCTTCTGCTTAGCCACTCTTCCGCCTGGCAGCACTGCCGGAAACTGGGCGTGTGATGAGATAACCCCACACAGGAAATGGCCCTGACAGCCACAGCCGAGAGATTGCTCGGCACATGCAGTACATCCCAAGCAGCAGTGCTGCCTTGACGCTGTTCGGCACTGCTTGCAAGACCAGCTATGCCCAGCCTGTGCTTGGGGGCTTTCTTGTTCTGGGAAGACAGAGATTTTTACCACAACTTGATCCCAGTGTATGGGAGTCAAACATGGGGGATTTGTGCAGGGCTTATGGGTCACTTTGCGACTGATCATGATAGAGTCAGTGCTTGCTGCAAGCAGGTGGGCATGAGCGGTTATGTTTGTCTTTCTCCTGGGTCTGGTCAGAAGTTGCTGGTGAATTGGGGGTTTCAGGAAAATTGCTCCCAGAGCCCCACAGCAGCTGGCCATAGAAGAGGCCACCAAGACACAGCTCCCAAAAGGGCCCTCTTGCAAGTCACGAGGCAGTGACTTCGCCCCTGGCTGGCATCTGCAGGCCTCTTCCACGGCTCCGGGCAGCAGTTTGGTCAGCATTTTAGGATTCTGGCTGAGGCCACTCAGAGAGTAGGATCATGGGCTCTGCCCACACTGAGAAGTCTTGTTTGCTTGACATGTGCCTCTGATTTTAAGAAACTTTTTAGTCAGGACCCTGTCTTGTGAGAATTTTAGATGATTTACAGAAACTTATCACAAAGGGAGAAAACATTTTGACTGAGATGTGAAGGGCTAGAATCTGTGACCCCACATGGTGATAAAGTGGCCACTGGCTCTACACTACTCAAGTCACTCAAATAGGACTCTGACAGGTGCTAGGAAGGTAAGGTGGTGGGGGGCCTGCTAGTGGTGGCCGGAGGTATGTGCTGGGCTCAGTGGTCCAGGAGTGTGTCCACTGGCCTGGGCCTTAACGGTTCTCTCTTCCTTTGCAGCCCATCTCTGCCTGCTCTTGACTGGCAGCTGCCGTCCCACTCTGGCCCCTATGAGCTGCGGATTGAGGTACAGCCCAAATCGCACCACAGAGCTCACTACGAGACAGAGGGCAGCCGGGGGGCCGTGAAGGCGTCAGCTGGAGGACACCCCATTGTGCAGGTACAGGGCCGCTGGATCGGAGGCTCGTGTGCATCTCCATGCTTCTTATCCAACGGGCAACTGCAGAGCAGCAGTTCATTGGCTCCCCCACTTTCACTGGTGCACACCTTGCCTTCCCACCAGGGCAGCTAAGTGTTACGCAACGTACGTTGTGAGGTTCAGTTTTCTCCTCAGTGTAGATGCTTCTTGACTTAGAAGAGTTGTGTCCTGATGAACCAAATCCCCCTTTGGTCCTGGATACTACGCTGCCCTTACTGCCCTTGCCCAGCATCATGACAAAGGAATCTACCCCTTAATGCTATTCCAGGAGCAAAATTTAAAGTGTAATTCTTCTGAATGCATATCTATGATTGATTGCTTTCACACAATTGTAAAACTGGAAAATTGTAAGGTAAATTTTGTAAGTCAAGTGCCAACTGTGAAATCTCAAGTGGGGAGACCCTATAGCCCTTGTCCTTACAGATCATCTGTAACTGTTTTAAAGGTTTGCCCAAGGCAGATGTGTTTACACCTGTGCCCCTGAGGACGTAGATGTACTGGATCGATAATTTTTATGACTGGATTGTTTACTAGAGCAGGAGTTCTCCAGATGTGCCCTTACTGCCTGCCTTACCTCAGCTGGGTGTGTGGAAGAAAATTCAGGTGCAGGGATAGGGCCCACTCTGGGTATGGCCTGGAGGCCTGTGCTCCTAGCCTGCAGGGTGGCCTCTGAGGGGCAGGAGACAAGGTGGAGGCTGCCCTGGGAGAGGTGGTGAGCTAGACCACAACCATACCTGTGCTTGGGGCCCTTGCTGGAGACCAGGATCTCCTAGTAGTAGCTCTGGGTACATATCCCTGACTGGTTGATGCCTTGGGTAGAGAACGAGTTCATTTGATATAGCTTAACCATCCACCGGCAAGGGTTGGGAGACACGTTGGTGACAGCAAGGGGCCAGTGTGTCTCCCAGCCTGATCTGTCCCTTCACTACTAGGACATCGATGTGAAATCCCAGTGATGTGATTGCTTCCCTTTGTCATGCCTGTCACCATGGGAGCTTTAGACCCACTCTTAGATATTGCTTTACAGTAGCCACAGAGAGAGGCCTTTTTGCCCTCTGGCCAGGTCTCCAGCCATGAAGCATTGTACAGAGCCCTTTCCCCAGTGCCCTCAGCATCACCAACCTGGCACTAACCCTGCTATTTAGGGAATGATGCAGGCTGGGAGGGGTGCTCAGCAAGGCACCCTGTATTTTTATTTTATTCCATTTAGGTAAATAAAAAGCTTGTGAGGGCAGGAGGCCATGCAGACAAATGGCTGTTTGCCAGTGCAGCAATCAGCTACATGGAATTAGCCAGGCAAGGTGCAGAAATGAAGCACTTTAGCGGTGCTTGCAGATGATATTAAGGTGATATTTATGGCCTGTGTGCTTGACTCCAATTAATACCTACTTTGTTAGCTGCTTGATGTGAGAAAATGCAGGAGACACATCAGCGCACAGCAGCCCATTTGACATTTTAAGTTTCCCCCTTCCCAGGTGGAAAAAGGTCAGATAATGCCTGCATTTAGTTGCGCTAAATAACTGCAGGTATTTACCTCCAATTTTTTGCTGCGGTTTTCATTGAATGAAAGTGCATTATTTGCTGAATGGAAAAGATATTAAAAGGCGAGGAAATAAGTCAGTTAAAGAAGGAGGCATGAAAATAAGCAATAAAGAAATAATGGCTGAACACCTCCCCATTTATTGTAAATTATATCAGTAAGGGGTGCTGGGCATGGGCCTGAGCAGTGTAAACACTGAGCCTTTCTCATGAGAGGTAGCCCACTGGACTCCAGTCTGTGCCTTTGTGGCATTTGATTGAGTGGTGGTTGTAAGAATCTTGGCCACTTTTTGGAGGATACAATGGTGATGAGTGTGGAGAGTGCTTGAATTTTAACTGACTGATTTCCACCATCAGCCAGTGGCCCCAGTGACTGTAGTCAAGCACTGTAACACTCCAGCAAGCCTATAGTGTGGCTTGAGGCTGGGGACTTAGCTCCATTGCTGCCATCCCCTGTCCTGGGCACAGGACACTTCATTCATCTGTCAGTACAGGCAGTGTTGAGGAAATTGGCATATTAAAGGAATTATGAAAGTTGAAATAGTCATTTAAAATGTCTCTAACATATATGCTCAAAATTATTTCAAGTCAAATGATCCATGTTGTGGAGGGGGACATGAGATGGATGGGATGTTTCAGCAGAGCAATAGATTTCCCCCACTTCCTTGTAGTTGAAACAATCCCTCAACAGAAAAGAATTCCAGGATCTGTCATCATTTCTCATGGTGAGAAAGTAGTAATTTAGAGTTTTCTGATGTGTCCCTGCTATGTGAACTCAGTCTATGCCAGTGTGAAGTAAGCAACTAAAAGGAGGGGGTTTTGGGGTTTTGTTTTCTTTTTCGGTTGGTGGACCACAAATTGGATAAAAATAGAATTTGCACATAATTATAAAACATATGAAAATAGAAAACTCTCTCACTTGCTACGAAAGCTCCGTAACCACAAGGTTCTGTTCTGTGCTGTCGAGTTATTTTGACACATCCTTTGACACCAGCCGCCCTAATGCCCAGCCCTCCTCTTGCTTCCAGAGGTGAGTTCAAGACGGTGGGGCCTGGGTGAGGCCACAATTCAGTTACCTCTGTGGGCTGTTTCATAGTCAGTGGACACTGTTGCAGCCTCAGCTGTTCAGAGCCACTGTCTTCTCTGAGTTGTGAGAGCCCTGACATGTTCAGAGGTGCTAGTCTCTCTAGTATATGCAGCGATCCATTTCCCTGTATGCTTCACAGAGATTGTTTGTAAAATCAAACCTAGCTATCTGTGGCAGTGACTACCCTAGCAGTGCCCAGAGGAAGATGGGAAGAAGAGAGAGGGAAGACCGATGCCTGCCTCTGATGCCATGGGGAGGTGCAGGTTAGGCAGCCCCCCAGCACCTGATGCCTGGTCCGCCACAGGAAGCGAGGAGGAATGCACCACAGCAGCCTCATCTGGGTGCAGTCAGAGATTGCAGCATCTCAGATTAGGGGTGAGTGTTAGTGTCCGGCCCGGCCTCCCTGTGTAGAGAAGACTTGTCCCAGGCTGTGGCTAGCCAGTGGTAGGTAGAGCATTCCTCCTGTGTGCCGCTGTTGAGGGTTCCGCTCTTAGGGTCATCACTTCACCAGAGGCAGAGTGCCTTCTGCTCTTTCATGAATTCATCTTTCTCATGCTGGGGAATAAGTGGAGTGGCCTCTGGGTCCTGCTGGCCATCAAGTCATTACCAAGCTGTCCACACCTGCAAAACACCAACTTTGTAACCATAGGATTAAAAACGCCACCCCAGAAGGGAAGCAGACAACACCTGGGTGGGAGAACTGAGGCCCTTGGCTCATCCAGTGAATGTCAGGCTAGCAGATTCAAGGCCAGCTCCACAGCCCCTGGGTGGATCTGGCAGCCGTAGTGCCAGCTCCTCTCACCTCTGATGACACGTGTCCTACAGGGGCCACTAGAGACTGGGCCTCAAGAGTCTGCCTCCAGAGCTTGCAATAGCCCACTTCATTATTATATTCAAACCAATGAGAAAGGGATGAGGGAGCCTCTGGAATTTTGACACTTAGCTTTTCCTCAGTAGAGCAAAGGCCTTGACCTATCCACCCTAAAGGAAAGGTCTGGCTGGGACTCCCAGCTTCCCTTACAGGGTCCCCCTTGGCGAAATGTCAGGTCCCTCTTGTAGGTCTCCTCCTGGCCTTGGCCCCCTCTGGCTGACAGTCATCTAATTCTACCCCAGTCTGGTTGGTAGCACTCTGAGTCACTGCTGATAGGAGGAGACCAAATTCTCCTGACCTGGATGGGTGATGTCCAGGTTGTCCTGAAGCCTATCATGGAAGCATAGGGGCAGCCTCCCTTGCTCCAGCTCTGACCTGCCCCAGTGCAGCCCATCTGGTATCAGCACGTGGAGCTCTGCAGGAATGGAGTCTGATCTCTGACCCGAGTAGGGTCACAGGATTCAGCTCTGCTTACCTATCACCAAAACAGCCTGCCTGATAACATCAGCCCATCGAGCAGGAGGCTGACTCTATGTGAATAATTAATAGGCCACTGAAATGTGAAACACCTGAACCTGGTCAATTCCTGAACAGTATTTTAGGTTTGCAGTTTGTGACCCATCCATTAGGATAGTGGCCAGCATAGTCCCTGCCTGGCTATGAATGATTTGAATCAAAGAGCCATGGGCATTGGCCAGGCAAGGGTTGTGGAGCTTGCCTTGCCATGTGGGTGCTTAGGCATAAGGCAGCAAAGTGGGCTGCCAAGGGTCAGGACCAGATGGACAGGAGGCTGGACAGCAGGGTCTTACTGGTGTAGCAGAGATCCTGGTTATTGTCCGTTGATCTTTTGGCTTTGGGCCAGTTTTGCCTCCACAGGTATCCATGACAAGATACCTCTACTATCACACAAGAAGTTTGGCGGCTAAAGACCAAAGAGTAGCGCCCACCAGGAAATGACTCATCTTTCTCAGATGGGTGTTCAAGTTGAGTCCATCATCTACCTTTTCATTCTAGACAGTGCCTTTCCCTAAGTCTTAGAGGAGGCTTTAAGTGTTAACTGTTAGGAGAAGCAGGTTCCAGAAGGGGGCCTATATCCCAAGAACATATAACTCCTCCCATCTTCTGAGCAGCCTGCTCTGCCCCACCCAGGCGCACCCTCCTTTTCCTGTGTCCCCCCCCCCGCCCCCACCACCCAGAACGTGCTGCAAAGCAGGCTGTTTATCTCAAGAGCCAGGGTGTCACAAAAGCCAGCGAGGCAGTTACCACTGAAATGGTTCTCCGCAGGCCCTGTGAGGAGCTAGGCATGAGGGTGGTGGCCTGCTCCAGGCAGGGGATCCTGGGTCACGACACCATGTGGTAAAGGTTGCAATACAGTGCTGACCCCAGCCAGACTGAGTTGCCCAGCTGCTGCCAAACACAGCTGACCTGCTCATGGTGTGGATTAATTTTTCATGGGTTGGCCTCGGTACCTGGACAGCGGTCCTCTCCTCTTTCAGGATATTTCAGGGCAAATGCTACCTCCTTCCCTGTCCACCCAGTGCACAAAGCAAAGCTTTTCTTGTTCTCACAGTTACCGATCTTCCCCTCTACATGGGCATTGCAGTGCATTGTTTTGAGGGCCACTCTGAAGATCCAGTTGTGAAGTGCTGTGAGTTGGCCTCGGCCACCCATGGAATACATAGTCAGCTCTCTGACCATGAGAATCACTGTTTCTTCTCCTGTCCTGAGTGGTGAGAGAGGACACCGTAGTGCCAGAAAGACACTTAGTGGGCAGCTTTCCCTTGTGGGCATGAGTGAGTGGAGTTGGCCCTTCTGGTATTGTCCATAGCAACACTTTGAGGAAATAGATAGGACTTTGCTGAGATCTGCTGATGAGTGCTGAAGGCATATGATCTCAGGTGCACAGTTGGATTTCTGAACATAGTTCAGAACCTGGTTGTCTGTCAGAGTCGGGGAAGGGAGGTCAAGGTCCACCATAGCAATACACCCACCTTGGCAGAGCATTGGAAAGGAGTCTGAGGTTCTTGTGGTAGTTACACCTACCCAAGCTGAGGTTCTTGTGGTAGTTATACCTACCCAGACAGAACCATGGAGACGGACGTTCCTGAGGCAGTATTCCCATCAGAGCTGGAAGTGGGGACCCATCCCGAGCATTACAACCCTCCAGACCTTGTCACTAGCCCCCAAATCTTTTGACTGAGGAGCTTTAGGGAGACTTTAGTGCGAGCTCAACTCTGACACAGAACTTGCTAATGACTTCCTATAATGATGTCACATGCACATTATTTCAAGTGGTTTTCCCAAGTGTTCTTTGAAGGCAGAGCCTGTGCCGCAGTTTGCAGTGGAGACTGTGTGCACACGTAGGCCGCCTCAGTGTGCTCTGTCCCGGCCCTCAGACACTCCCGTTTGGTGCAGGTGGGGTGCAGACAAGATGACAACCAGCATCCTCAGGTAGAAGGACAGTGGAGAGACCAGTCCCCCTGGGCCTCAGCAGCAGGGCTCTGATGTCCTTCCCAGCTGTGTGTGCTCTTCCTCCACAGAGGCTTCTGTGCTCCAGGACCCACAGGCAGCACACGGCCCACAGTCTACACATGGTGCCTGCTCTGATGTGAAGGCGATGCAGAATGTGGCTGTGGCACTGTGTCTTCAGAGCATCTCCTTCTTCGAGGAGGTGCTGGAGTGGAGGGCGTGGTCTTTCTGACTCTGTTGCAGGACTGTTCCCTCCTGCTGCGCTCAGGCTGACCCAGAACAGAGGTTGTGACACCCATCTGCCTGGCCTGGCCCACTGGCCTCGCCATGGCCCTGTCCTGGGAGAACACCAGGCCCTGTGTGTGGACAGAAATACTTTTCTCTCCCTGGCTGGGTGGGCGGACCCCTCAGAAGCATCCTCTAGCCAGGGAGAGGGACAGCCAGATGTGGGGGCCTGTGTCTCTGTAGTGTGACACAAAGCACTTTTGGTGACCCCTGTGGGACTCACTGTCTCTGGGCCTTGTTCCTGCCCCAGATTGGCCATCTTTGGGGATCCTAGGCATTAGGTCCATCTCTATAAAGGTCAAGCTGTCCTCCATCCACTCTGAGGGCCCTTGAGGTATGGCCACCAGCCCCTGTTGTCTGCACAGATGTAAATCTGCCAGAGTGTGCTCTGCCATATCTCAGAGGCTACGGCCTGAGGACAATTTCATTAGGAGACCCAGTGACAGCAGGCAGTAGCAGGCCTGCCTTTGTAGGCTGGAGAGGCCAGGGACAGTGGCCATCACTGGAGGCTGACCTTGCTTCTCAGAGATCTTGGGTTTGCCTGTATCCACAGTGGGTTTGTGCAAATAGGTCTTGGGTTTGCCTGTATCCACTATAGTGTGCTAGGGATAGTGCCCTCGGCGCAGGGTGGGTAAGTGCCACATGGAGCCAGGTGCTCTGGAGAGCCTCAGCTCTATGTGTGAGGGAGACGCTGGCCTGGGGGTGCTGTTTCAGGGTGTCTGTGTCACAGCATGGAGAGGTGGGTGCTTCCTACATTGTTGGTCCTGTCCCAGTAGTTTTCTGGTTCTCCTTGCTGTATCTCCCAGAGATAGGCCCAGGAATCCCACTCTGGGGTCGGAGTGGGGAGTACCACAAGGTGAGAGACCTGTCACCCAGCAGGTGACCTGGCAGGTGTTAGGTTCTCCCACTGCTTGATGCTGGACTATGAGCTTCCATGTGTGGGTTTCTGGAAGGAGCAACCTCTACTCTGGCATCGGGCAGTGTGTGTCAGGATGCTCCAGGCTCAGGGCTTATCTTAAGTGTCTTGTACTTTTGCTTAATGTCCCTAAACAGGTCCCAAACCCAGGAGGCTCTTTTATAGGTTTTTTTTTTTCCTCTCTGCAGATAGTTGGGGCTTCTCGGCATGTTTTTAATTAGAAATGCTAAATGTAGTGTTTCCGGGCAGAACCTTCCTCAATCAAAAGCTAATGCAGTTTCCCCTCCCTGGATACTTCCTCATGGGTCTGCACCCACTGCATCCCATGGGGCACTGGTGGAGGAACCCCATAGGGTCCTGCTCTGCTTGTTGCTCTGCCACAGCACCAGTGCCTGTCTTTGGTGCCTGTCACCCAGGTTCAGGTGGGAAGAGACAAGGAAGCCTGCCATCTGCAGGCCCTGTGAGGATAGCCTGCTCCCTCTGGCTGCCTCAGGGTTTCCTGAGGGTCTGGATCTCCTCTGGAGGTTGTAAGGCAGTTGGCGCTGCTGCCCCAAGGACTGTCCTGACTGCATGGCTCCAGCTGGTCTCCTCTTGTCCCCTCCTACAGCACTGGGCCCTGGAGAATCAGTCCCAGGCTATAGTCCTCTTTGTGCTGCATGCACAGGTACAAAGGGATGTGGGTTAGCAGTTGTCCTTGGTAAAATGCCTCCAGTATTTGCCCAGTATCTCCTCTCAGGAGCGGTCCACCCATTTCCAGCAAGTACTCAGTGAGCGGAACCACCTTTTTCTCCCCTGTTCCCTGGCTGAGTGAGGGAAGGGGCTAGAAGGACAGCAATTGCAGGAGAAAACCTAGGTGCTGGAAGGTGGGGGTCCGAGGAGCTGGACCTCCTCAGATTACCCCCACTCCTGGGAAGTTGGAAAGCACATCTTGCCTCATAGACTGGTCTGGGCTGCAGCTTGCCATTGATTGTGAAGAGCAACGCGCTCGTGCCCTGACCCATACTTTCTGATTTTTATTCATGAGCTTCTTGTTTGTGTGGGTCTTGTCTTTGCTTGTACAACTTGTGTCACGGAGTCTACATTCAGTGAGGGTCTGAGGTTTCAGCAGGACAAGGACTTTAGTCCGATTGTCCTGTCTTGTCCTGTCTTCCTCTGGCCCATGGAGCTCCCTGTATCCAGGGTTGCATGTAGTGAACTGCATCCCAGGGGGTAGGTGTGGGACTCACTTTGCTGGGACCTGACAGGAAAGTAAGCCTGGGCTCTCTCATTCTGGAGTGACACCACTAAGTCCGCTGCCTGTGCTGTCAGCTGTGGGGGACAGTGATGAGCTTCCTGGGAAGGGCGAGGTGCCAGCGGCTACTCTACTTTGCAGGCTGAAGGCCGAGGCAGAACCATAAAGCTTGCTTTCTCTGTTTTTGGAAGCTAAATAGTATAACTTTTTCCTGCAGAATCCCACATTGATGTTTATGTTTAAACTACACCAGATCCTGGGGAGCACAAGGGGAGGAGGGAAAGCTGGGGAGGCAGTGGTCTTGCACTGGTGGCGATTCGGCTCCAGACACCATGGTAAGGCCGGAGAGGCATAGCTGAGCTTGAGTATTTTCCAGCCAAAATGTGCAGCTTTTCCATCTGTACTTCATTCACATCAGAAACTTGCGGCATGTGGAATTAAATACATGCATTTTTTGATATTTCACCATGGATCAATCTGGTGTCCTATGTATGCCAGGCGAGTGCTCTGCTGAGCTATGTGACAACCTAGCCTCCGGAGAGGTTTTGAATAAATCAAATAATTGTTTAGTCAAGCCTAGAAAAGCTTTAGGCCTACTGTGAGGCAGTGACTTCCTGCTTCCTAGAGACGCTGATCAGGCTCCTGGTGTGCCAAGGCCCTGGGTAGTCCTGCTTTTGAAATACTTACACAGACAGACCCTAATGGCCCTTGTTGCTTATTTTCTACCTTTCTTGAGATGCTTATGCAGATAAACCCATTATGGGCCTCATTTTATTTTTTATTTTCTACTTTCTTGGAAATATAGAGACATTTCATGTATAAACAGACCAGGACCTGGGCATGGTGGCACATGCCTGCAATCCCAGGACTCTAGGGTGCTGATGCAGAAGGATTGTAAGTTTGAGCCTAATTCTGACAATTTGCTGACTATGAGACCCTATCTCAAAATAAGTAAAAATTCCTTTAAAGGAATGGGGATGCTACTTAGTACAAAGTGTCTGGGTTGGATCTCTGGTGCTAACCATGGAAATACCAGACACTATAACAGCAAATCCTTTGTCCTGAAGGAGACACATGTAGCAGATCATGGCCTTTCTGCTGTGTGCTGTGAGTCTGCTGAGTGTGGCTTCAGGTTCCTGCTGGAAGGCCACTTGTGTGCTGGCTAGCTGCCCACTGGGTCTGTTTACAAACATAGATCTACTTTTGTCTATGTATGTAAACATGGTATAAATCATTGGCAAAACAAATCTATTCACGAGGAGGACTCTCAGATTTAAGTGACATTTTATGGAGCAAAACCAGTCTTGCTGTTGGCTCATTACATACACAAAACCAAATGCACACATTCCCAAATGCATGTGGACATGCACGTTCACACACATGCTGACCCGCCACACAAACATGCATACACTCATGCACATGCGTGCATAAAATCAAGTGCACACATCCCCAAACACATGAACCCATGCATGAATCATGAAGTCAGCTCCATGGCTGCTGTTGCTGCCCATGCTGGCAGTTCTGGTCCAGTTATCTGCTGCAGAGCAGCAATGCCTCAGGGCTGAGTAGTGAAAGCAGTTGTGGTGTGAATATCGTGCCTTCCTGCAGCCAAGAGCACCAGGGTTGTGGGGCAGAGAATGAGCTGAGCCTGGCCCCTGTTGCTGTAGTGAGGGCTTTAGGGGGGCTGCATCGGCTGGGCATTCTGGCAGAAGGCCAGTCTTCTATAGGCCCTGGATGGCAGGGAATAGAGCTTCTACTGAGGGAAAATTTCCCCTCACCGTGAGGAGCTTTTTTCCAGTTGGTGCTACTTGGGGCTGAAAATAATCTGAGACAATGTGGATATAACACAAATAATCACTTAAATTAATCCAGTGGAGGAAATTTGGAACAAAAAAAGTGAAACAAGCCCCTGCGTTGGTCCCCCAGTACATTAAATCAGTCGGTTAATTAATAAGCAAGCGAACAAATACATTTAAAAATTGCGAAACTGCTTTGCAAACTGGGCTTTCCCTCCTGGCCTGCTTTTCGGGAGTGTTATAAAATACAAATGTTACTTCTGGATCTTAAACTTGTAATTTCCCTTTAATGTGATTAGCACAAAGATGTGGTATGTCTCGAAGGAAGAATGACACATGAGTCCTTGGCTTAGTTTGTGTGTAACCAACTTAAAATGACTGGTTGAAAGGCGGTTGATTTCCACCAGTTAGCAGCTGTTTGTAAATCTGTTGTCTTCTGCTGCAGGAGGAGCTTTGGGTGAGCTCCAGCCCTAAATAAATTGTCCTCCGTTGTTCTGTTCACTTGTCATCTCACCATGTAAGTGCTGAGGTAAGCAGAGGAGCTAAAAACAAACATTTTAATGCAAGGAAACTTGTGGCCATTACACCTTGCAAATGGAATAATACATTTTGTTTAGTTTAGGTGGAAGCAGAGAGGTCATTGTCATGACAGGTAACTTCATAAACTCTATTCTGACAGACACTGTTATGTGCCAGAGGCAGAAGGTCCATGCAGGGGGATGTGTAAAGCAGTTCAAATTTCTTTCCTTAAAATGAACTTCATGGTTTAAATAATAGATGTTTATCTCCCAAGTTAAACCTTAAGTATTCTCGTTTTCACTGAAATGGCATTTTTCTAAAGTATAAAATTATACCCCAAATTCACTGTCTTCCATGGCCATCAGAGAACTGCCACAGTAGGGGCCCTAGGGAGTCTTGGGTTGTCATTTTATAGCTATCTGACCTCAGCCAGGCTGGGCTGGAGCCCTTAGGCTGCTCTAGACCCTGCCCACTGAGAGCATTGTGGCCCAAGACCTATCTGCATATTCCTGTGTTAAATTTCACAAAATGGAATACTAAGTGGCAAAATTTGCCTCTGACACTCTTTACATTTACCACTGTAAAACCATCTTTCGTCCTGTAGAGTAACGGTTTCTCAGTGAGCTCATTAAGTGGGTGAGGGACTGCCATCTTACTCTGCAGCAGTCAAACAGACCGGATGGGCTGGTCCTGGTCTCCTGTCTCAGCTGGACACTCACCGTAGAGACTCATATTTTCATTCAGAAAAGGATCTGTTTTCTAAAGGGAAAGGCATTTTGTTCCCGTAGAGTTGGGCAGTGCAAGCAGCAACCATCTGCACCGTATGAGGAGCCAGAGTTTCCCCATGGATGGCCCTGAGCGTGAGACTGTAGCGTCTGTTTAGCTGGCTTCTTGGTTGCTTTCCTCATTCCTGAGACACGATGCCCCATGCACATGACTTAAAGGAGGAGAGGTTTATTTTGGCTCATGGTTGTAGTCCATGGTCAGCTCCAAGGCATGACAGCATGGCAGAGAGGCACAGTGACCAGGAAGCAGAGAGTCACAGCAGGACACTGGAAGGGAGTTAAACCAGACCTCACTTCCTAGCAGCAAGTCAGCAGCAGTTACCGTGATCCAGCCACCTTTCAACACACAAGATCCTGGGGTCCACTTCAGACCTAAACCACTTTACATCTGGACAGGCACACGAGATGGAGAACGTGGTGTGTGGGGCATGTTGTTCTCTCACTGTACCTGGTGCTGACTGAAGCCTTCTACCTAGGCACCCTGAGCTCTTTCAGGAAGACCAGGGATTCAGCAGGCATCCTCTCCAGTTATGTCTTACTTAGCATGTAGCCTGAAGATACTGGCACAGCCATTCTGTGGCAGGTGCACATATATCAGAAGGAGCCCTCAACTTGTAATGAAAGAATCAGTCTGAAGTGATCAGTTCATGGGTGCTATACTCAAAGATGCATATGTCTTCCTGTAAGAACTCATCCAGAGCAAAGCCAGTATTGCACAGCACACACAGAGGGATCGCTGGAAATGACACCATTTCTGTGTCCACCTGCCACACAGACCCATCCTACACAAAGCCCATCCTCTGCCCTTGTGAAGCCTACAAGTGATGTTAGAGCCTCTATTGGTCAGTCTGCAACTTATGACAAGCACTGGCTTTAAGAATTAATCAGAACTGCCAGGAAAGCTGCCTAGAGATGCCCTACAAAAGCCCCACACTAGTGCTAGTGTCTAGATATTGCTGGTGGCAGATTCACTCAGGCCTCAGCAGTCAGTACTCTGACTGGTGGTACAGCTTCTTGTATGCATAGTGGTCACATCTGTGGGGTGTGTCGTGAAGAAGACAGGCAGATGGGTTGACAGGGTTGGTGATTTGACCCCTAGCAGTTCCTTATCTGGCCCTAGCCTAGTGGAGCAAGCTGTCATGCATGAGGACTTGTGTCTTCTGCCCCTGAATCTCAAAATCTGCTCTCAAGGGTGAACTGGAAGTGTGTCCTACTCTTGGCACTCAGCTCACTGACTAACTCTCCCTCCAGAACTCCAGACTCCGATGGATCATCTCATGGGATCCTTTTCTGATGTCTTCATATTTCAGTTGAGAGAAGTCCAGTGGCCAAGTCTTTTGTGGCTTGCACGGATGGTTCCTGCAGGTTTGAGCTGTGCTGTGAGTGCAGGCACCAGTGGAATCATGAGGGGCTTTCAGTCATTTCTGTCCCCCACCCCCGGTACTAGGGATGAAGCCAAGGCCTTCAAACTGAGCTACATCCTTGGCCCTTTTTTTATTTTTTACTTCAACGCAGGGTCTCATTATGTTGCCCAGGCTGGGCTCGAATTTGTGAACCTCCTGATTCAGCCTTCCAGATTGCTGGGATGAAGGGCATGCACCACACCCAGCCCTTTACTTCTTATCTTAAATTCAGCTTCCCTATGCATATGCTGAAGTCTCAATCAGGCTAAGGAGGAGGAAATTAGTGGACCTAGAAAGACCCCCGTATACTCAATGGGAGTGGGGGCAGGGGAAACAAACTTTTGCTGCATACAAACCTCTAAGAGTTAAGGGTCAACCCTCAGGCACCACCAACTGCTTTTGCCCCCTCTCCAGAGCTGCTGCCCACGTCACCCTCCAGTGGGAGCCAGGACAGAGGAGAACATGTTCTTCTGAGCCCTGTATTCCAGCTGGGCTGGGTACCTCCTTCCCTGTAGAAGCAGCACGCTTTCACTTGTAACCTGGCCTCTCTAAGGCCTTCGGGGAATGTGTCCTTTGTTGAAACTCCCACCCAGCCAGGTCCAAAAACCAGACCTCCTGTGCTCATTGAGGCTGCACATTACTGTGTCTGCACCCGGGTTAGGCTTTGATGCAACAGAGAACACATTTTTTCCCTGCTGCTGCTGGCTGTGGGGCTGATAATTGAATGAGAGGATGTAGGCTATACCTGTTTGAAGTACACTCTCAGCCCAGGGTCCTTTTATCTGGTGGCAGTGTTTGTGCTGGCCAAGTGCCACGTGCTGGTGGTTCAGAAGAGTTAATGAACATCACGATGCTGTGGCCTCTCGTAATGAGCAGCCCAGCTTGCATCAAGGCAGAGGCTGTGGCTGCCGATCTTCACATGAAGGATGTGTGAGGGGCCATGGCCTTGTAAAAAGCCAGCACCCATCGCCCACATCAAAATCCAGCAGTAACTAATTGCAATATCTGATTTTCTGTTTCCTATTTCTGAAGTTCATTGTTTTTCCAAAATGGCATATTAAAAAGGAAATTTACAGATCTGTACCAGCCCATGAGGTTGGTTATGATTAAAGTCAAGCAGACAATGGGTTGGACCCAGGGGTGATTCTGTGTTTCTTCTCTTGGTTTCCTCCTTCTCCTCCTCCTTCTCTATGTTATCTCACTTTCTCTTGTTCTTTCTGAGAATTTCTGGTTATATGTTGTGGCTGGGGTTTCTTTGCATCTTGGAGCTTGGCTTTGTTGTTGTTACTGTATCCCTAAGGGGTATATGATATCTCTGTCCCTTAGTCTCCTGCTCTGTATCCCTAAAACCAAACTCTTTCTGGTCTCCTCAGCCCATCTCCATGTGTCCAGCCTTGCACAAACCTTGACTCTGAGTGCTGAGGCCCAGTTCCTAACCCTTCTGCCTGCCTCATGCATGAACAGATCCCTGGTGACAACAACCAGAGCTCCCCTGGAAGCCCCATCAGGCTCCAGGCCAAGCTGCTGGCACAGTTGCCAGTGGTGGCAGGAGGAGGAGGAAGAGGCTACGCACCCATGGGGCAGAGACCTCACAGCTTGTGCCAGGCATAGGTGGCTCTGGATTCCTAGGGGTGTTATCTAACCCACGCTTCACTTGTGGGGCTACAGGGCCCTCTGGGGTGCAGCCAGGTGTGCCTGTAGTGTCAGCTCTCAGGATTCTGTGGCTAGAATGAACAAAAGCTCCCAGAGGGTGGCAGGTTTTCACCACCAGGACTAAGATGTAGGACATCCTCTGAAGTGCAGGCTTATGGTTACCCACTCATGTCCTGGAAGCAGCATCTGAAATTGCCTGGGTCTGCTTTGCCATACCTTATTTGAGCTGTGTGCATTCTGTTCCTGAGGCTGTGGCTACACCAAATGGAGAAGGTGGTGGGATATCCACAGCAGTCCTGCTGTGTGGAGTCCACCGCCCGCTGGCAGATGCTTGGCTAACCTGCCTATAGCCTCCTGGGCTTCACCAGTGTGACCGAGGCTGCTGCCTGCTTCTTAACAAAGAGAGGTGCACCCAGCCAATCAGAAAAGGGATGCAGCTTGGTGCAGGTCTAATTTTATGTTTATTTGCAAATACACTGTTTACTCAGGATGTTTGGACTCCATACTCTGCTCACTTCACCTTAAATGAAGACAGAGAAGTAGGTCTTGTCCTTTTGCAGCTGTGCATGGATGTAATATTGATGGAGAGCATAGCCTTAGCACTCAGATTTTGGAGGTGACCATCTTGGTTGGCAGCTCAGCTGCCCTCCATCTGGGTCTTACTTGCTCTTGAAGGAGGGTGTTTGCTCCCTTGGAAGCTACTTACAGTGTGCACAGGACAGAGGGATAAGGTGGTAGGCTCTGCTGTAGGTGCCTTTCCACCAGCCCTGCCTGGACAGGAGGTAAACACAGGGCATGATGGCAGTTGTAATTGGTGCCAGGGGTGCTGAAGCTTGTGTGCACACTATCTTGTGGTGTACACATGTGCAGGCACATGTGTACATGAGGTATACATGTATATATGAGGTATACATGTGTATATGAGGTATACATGTATGAAAGTAGGAACAGAAGTATTTAAAGCCTAACTTGTGTGCCCCAGGACCTTCAGGATAACAAGGCATTTTGCAAGTTTGAAGAAGTACCAATATTATATGTTTATTACAGAGAGATAAAAGGGGTGGGGGTACTGGACACTTGGCACCTGTTGCTGCTTTCTTTTTGAGTTAGAGCCTGCTGACTCACACATACTTGATTTCCAGAAGTTTATGTGCATTGTACTTAGTGGGAGTTTTCTGTTCTCTTGCCAGCTACATGGTTACTTGGAAAATGAGCCTCTCACTCTACAGCTGTTCATTGGGACAGCAGACGACCGCCTACTGCGGCCCCATGCCTTCTACCAGGTCCACCGGATCACAGGGAAAACGGTTTCCACCACCAGCCATGAGGCCATCCTGTCCAACACCAAAGTCCTGGAGATCCCGCTGCTGCCGGAAAATAACATGCGAGCCATGTAAGCCTCTGGGAGCTCTGGCTCTGGGCGACCCTGCTTTGCTTCTGCATCCCAGGGCTTTCCCACAGCTCCAGGCCGGGTGTTGTAGCTCAGCATCTAAATAAACTGCAAATATTTATGACAGCGGATTTGTTTCTTTCTAGAGTTTCAGCCACTGTGTATATTGCCACTTAAAATAAGCATCTCCGTTACACAGCTGTAAATACCTCCCCCAAGTGCCTCATTTAGCTCCTAAATATGACACCTATTTATTTCTGAATATAGGAGTGCAAATTAGAAGAATGGCTGAAATGCAAACACTGGAAAACGAAGCAGCAATGTTTCTTGGTAGTATTTTCACTCTGAGAGTTGCTGACATTGCTGATATGGCCAGTTCTGGCATTCAGAGTCAGATTAGCTTATAGGGGAATTTATCAAAAAGCAGAAGACGCACCAGGTGATAGAAGAGAGGGTGTTGTCATTTAATCCTATGAATTGAGTGATTACCATGTGCCATGCTCATCAACCCTGAACTGTGAATGCAGGAGAAAGAGACAGAGGGCACACTGGTTGTACCCATAGTGTTTGCCTTGTACTGGGGACTCCCCCCCCCCAGCAGATAATTAACACATATGTACACATAGAGGAGCAAAGCTCAGGTGGTGATAATGAAAACACACCGTAAGTGAGATAAGATAAGATAGGTGCTAGGGGTCTTGGAGCTGATTTTGGTAGCAGGGCAGAGGGAGTGTCTCCCAGCAGGTACCATTTGGTGAGAGCCAGTGTGTAGGAGGAGCCGGACATGTGGGATGCTCAGTGGCCACATGCCAAAGTCATAGGGTAGGAGGGGATTTGGGGCACTTATTGGCCAGTGAGGAGACTCAGTGTGTCTGGCTCAGCATGGTAATGGAGTGTAGATGAGGTGGGGACGGTCTGGATCACACAGGACTTTGTTCAGATCCTAATATGTTATTTATAACTTTAATACCCTCTCCTTGAAAACAGGGAGAGCTCTCTCTCCATGTCAGCTGTTCCTGAACTTGAGGGAATTTACCACAGTTGCCTTCATTCAGAATGTGCGAGTTTACTTCCCAAGCTGTAATCCAGGTTTTCCAAGGTCTGGGATAAGGCCCAAGGGTTTAAAAGAAACCTGTGTTCCTTCAGCCACAGGAATTGTGAAGCCAGTGATTGCTGTGCTGTGTTGCAGTGCACCCCAAGAAGGGGCACTCCAGAGCACATGGCTCTCGTGTCTCAGGACATGCCCACTGGATACACTGCCTGCTGTCCACACTTACTTTCTGGTCTCCACTTGACCCTCTGGTGGGTGGGTCTCAGTCTCTTCTCTGTTCAATCAAGAAAGAAAGAGTACTGGCTTTTATTGCATCAATAATTTATACATGGAGGAGGGTTTTACTAGAGTCTAAATTTGAATGAAATTATGAAGTTATGTAAAACCCTAGAAAAGGGTTTACAAGAAAATGAATTTGAAACTGAGCAAGGGGAGCAGTGGTCCAGCCAGCAAGAGTGCTGGCTTCCCGGGGGAGCGGCAGGGTGTGCACAGGAGATGGCAGGGCCTGCGGTTCCTCCTCAGGGACTGCTCCAGCTAGCTGAACAGGCTGTAGCCTTGGGATGGTGGAGACAGCAAGTGTGTGGCTCCCTTCTGGCCAGGGGTAGAGAGTACATCTACCCAGCCGCTTTGCTTCCTGCTCGTGGGCACAGTGGATGCCTGAGCCCATGCAACTCTCAAGGGACTGCAGGCCCTCTGGGGAGGCGGGGTCCCTGGGGCTGAAGACCTACCCTTGGGGCCTGGATGGGGGCAGCCTGGTGAGGTGAGGCACTGATGACTGAAGCCAAGCCATGGCCTTTTGTTTTGGGCAGCATTGATTGTGCTGGGATTCTAAAACTCAGAAACTCTGACATTGAGCTGCGGAAAGGGGAGACCGACATTGGGCGGAAGAACACCAGGGTGCGACTGGTCTTCCGAGTCCACGTCCCACAGCCCAATGGCCGGACGCTGTCCCTGCAGGTCGCCTCAAACCCCATCGAATGCTGTAAGTAGACCTTCAGGGCTGGGTGACCGAGACTGGTCCATCTCCCACACTTCTTTGCTTTGTGTGTGAATAGACTTGTGGCCTGACTACTTCCTGTCTGGTGTGTCTGTTTCTGGTGCGTCCCCTCCAGATGGGGCCAATCCCTGTGTTGACTGTAGGGTCTGGTGAGCCCCATGTGGCAAGTAGCTTGGTAAGGCACAGACCCTGCCTAGAGATCCTGCTGTCCTGACCCCAGCACCCACAGGAGAGAACAGAAAGCAGGGCCTGCCTAGAAGGTCTGAGAAAGGTGTATTGCCCATGTTTAAATAAATTGCCTATTAAGGTTTTAGGGAACAAAAAAAGGCACTGTAGTCCTTCAGTCTGAACCAACGTAAATGTTTGTTCTTTGTTTTGTTGTGCTGGGAATAAAACCAGGGCTTCCTGAATGCTGAGCAAGTGCTCTACCGCTGTGCTACACCTCCCAAATGGAAGCTGTGTAAATTGATGTACAACTGTTCTTCTTCCTGGGGGGTTTTGGCCCTTTAAATTGTGAGGGGCCACAGCAGAGTGTGGCCTGCAAGCTTCCTGACCTTGGTGCAGAGGCACCAGCCAGCCAGCCTCGGAGGAGGTCTTGGGCAGGGGATGATACTGGGGCTCTAGCCTTTCTTTGGTGCTGCTCTGCTGATCCTTGGTTCGTCAATCAGGTCCCTGGCCAGCTCTGTATGGGAGCATCAGAGCCCTGGTGTCAGCATCCCCTCCTGTCACTCTGCACCCACAAGCCTTCTCACGCAGTCTGAGAATTGGACCCTCGAGGTGTGATCCAGCCCCATGAAGGAGTGCAACCGGCCTCAGCCCTTGGTCCCTGTTCCCACCACTGCCTTCCTTCTCCATGGCTCTGTCTCACCTCTGGTTCCTTGACCTTTGTAGCCTAAAGGACAAACACTGCAGGAGAAGGTGTCAGAAGTTCCATGGTCCCAGGGCAGTGAGTGGTGCACACCTGAGTCTCCAGCCCCACCTCTCCTGAGTCTTGCAGTCCCAAACCAGAATAGCCTGGGGCCTTTGCCCTGTTTTTCCAGTTGTATCCCCTGCCTCTTGGCCATGGAGGGGCGTAGTTTGTGTTTTTGTCTAGGTGTGGACTTGGAGGTTCCGGCGAGCTGCCTCGCCACCCTGAGGCCTGATCTTATCTTGGTGAGGGGGTGATCTTGTCCTGGGTCCCCTCTGACAGCACCTGATTAGGTGCTCATAGACATCACCCACCTCACTCACTTCTACTCAGAAAGCAGTGTCCCCTCCAGCTGGCTCTCTCCTCACTGCCTGCAGGATTCCCTGTCTCTCCTTGCTCTCGGCCTCTACCTAACACTTGCACTGCCTTCCATGTCCTGGCTCTTCTTCTCCTGGGGTTTCCTTGTGCTTCTGTGGGGTGAGGCATACTCATGATTGGGACTCCAGCCCACACTGGGAACCATCAGTCTAGTGTCGTCCACAGTTGGCCCCTCACTGGAGCCTGGGACCAGGGTTCTCATTGCTTCCAGCTTCCATACAATGTGTCTTGACAGGGAGTTGGCTCCAGTTCCCCCAAGGCTTATTAGTTAAAGCAGATATCTGATATAATGCAGGATGGGTTTGAGGGTTGGTTGGCCCTTGATTCTGGGCAGTTGTGTCAGGAAGCAGTGCTGGGGGATCTTCAGTATCCTCAGCTTGGCTCTCTCTGGGCAGGAATACAGGATCTTGGCTCAATGACCTCTTCTTGTCCAATGCAGCCCAGCGATCTGCCCAGGAACTGCCCCTTGTGGAGAAGCAGAGCACAGATAGCTACCCGGTCATCGGTGGGAAGAAGATGGTCCTCTCTGGTCATAACTTTCTACAGGACTCCAAAGTCATTTTTGTGGAGAAGGCTCCAGGTACATTCTTTAAAACTGGCCATCTGAGTTTCCTGATGGTGGGAATTGGCTTCTGGTTGTTGAGGCCCACGAGGCAGACTGGCTTTGTACACCTGCATCTGAGTTCTCCAGTAGGTTCTCTCTGTTGCATGCCCTCAGGTCAATCCTCCTGGGTCTGTCAGTGCTAAGGGCAGCCTGCAGTGTTTGAAAGGGTTTATTTGTTGTGCTGTGTGTTCCTGGTCTGCCTGGAGTGAGCACCTGGGCAGCACCTCTCAGCTTCCAGGCCAACCCTCCCTCCCAGCCGTTCCCCTTGGGCTGCACTGCATGAGGGTTTCTTCCCTCCCAGCCACAAGGAGAGTCCTCCCACCTCCTCAGAGAGGACACACAAACAGGCAGCCAGTGGGTAGCAGGAAGGGATGGACACGCAGCGTGCTGACTTTGGGGCCTATGACTGGATGCCATGGGCCTGGTGCTGCTGTTCTCATTATCATCATTGACTCTCAGAGCCACAGCTGTGTGTGTGTGTGTGTGTGTGTGTGTGTGTGTGTGTGTGTGTGTGTGATCTCTGTGTCCACAAGCTCCAAGAGGACCACATCACCCTGAGGAACCCTGAGGAGGTGCTGGGGCATGGCCTCCCTATGATTTCAGCAGACCTTGTTCTTACCCTGGCTCAGCCTGTTGCTTTCTGGTGCCATGGGTAAGATTGGGGGCTTGGAGTGTTCCCTTGGGGCTATCACATTTCTGGCCACCTCAACCAGACACTGTTCCTGCATGTCGGGGATCTTTCTGGCTCCAAGTGTAGGTGTATGCTGGGTGAGGCTGTGCTGATCAGAGGGGCTGGAGATGACATAAAGAGCCTGTGCTTACTGGTGCTTAGCTGCAAAGACAGAAAGGTAAACCATGCAGGTGTGTCTCAGATGCAGGAGGATGTTGCTGTGGCCCTGAGGGGTATCTCCTTGCACCATGCCAACCCTGCTGCTTCAAAGAGTGTTATTGTTGGAACTAGGTTCCTGTCCTAAGCTGGACCTCAGGCATACACAGCCCTTGTCCTCTGCCCAGGAGTGGTGTCCCATGATGCCATGCCTCTGCCCAGATTGGGCTAACAAAGCAGCAATCTATACAAGGCTAGTGTTTGGTAGCATTTTTCTCTTTTCACATTTACCAACTGGAATTTTCTTGAAGGTGGCCAGTCCTGTACTTATTCTAATCACTGAAAACCACTGAGGCATTCAGCCTTCATAATGGGATCTTGATTCTGTACAGTTTGCAGGAAACTTAAGTACTTCAATCAACACGGGCTTAGACACCTTTCACATGTAACTTGGTTTGCCTATGTAATCATGCACATAATTGGAAAATATGTTTTAAATTATAGAGAAAACCCAGCTAAGTGCAATGATAAGGAGAATTTGCATTGCCCATGCCCTTCTCTGGAGAAGACTAATTCTGAAATAACTTAACCTTCAGAGTCTCAGGGGTGTCTCTCTGTTGGGGCAAGTGTCAGGCTGGCCCTTTGCTCCCTGTCTGCTCTCAGTGAGATGTTTGTGATCACACGAGTGGAGCCACAGCACTTTGTCACTGCACAGCAGTGAGGAACCCTGATGCTTTCTTGACTGCTTTGCCTGTTTACAGGTCTTTGGGCGGGGCAGGCGGGGAGGTGCCTCTGCACGCGTGCTGCTGACCTTGCTTGCAGAGGGCCCAGCTCCTGCGAGGTCTGCCTGGTGGTGGCCAGCACCCTCCAGCCGTGCACAGCATGGTGAGGCGAAGTCCCACTTGGTGAGGTGTGGCCACCTGCCTGCTAGTGACAGGGCTCCCACTGTCATCCTCCCCGCCTCCTCACTGAGAGTCCCTTCTTGCTTTCACTGGTTGATTCCCACCTCTAACGCTGAGTTCCTGTGGATGCCCGAGGGAGTTCCCTAACTGCACTTCGGGCTAATACCAGCGGACTCTTGTGTTTTTCCCCACTGCCCACAAGGTGTTTGGCTGTTTCCTCAACTTGCTGTCTGCAGAACCTTTGGCCCACAGAAGGAGTGCACTGAATGAGTGGATGTCTTACATTTGGATTGTTTGTGTCTCACAAACGTGGGAATACCTAGATAGTATTTGAAGTTTCATATTTATGCTTCAGTAGTTGATACCCATATGTATGTTCAAATTGTGTGTTTTCAAAAGAAGATCACCAATGTCTATGTGATCTTCTTCCCTTAAATTCAGTTTCCTCAGCTTCCCGTGCACTTAGGGCATGTGACTGTGACTCCAAACCCTAAACCTTGACCTTGGTGACAAGCTTGAGTTGTTTTGTTTTGTTTTGTTTTGTGTTTTGAGAAACTACCAAACCTGAATTAAAAACACAGTTGTCCTCTTGTCTTCTGACAAGGAATCTGGCCTTTTTAAAGTTCTGTTTTAGATCGCTGCTCACAGGGGCTAAGATGTGAGCTGAGTGACAGTCGTGGAGGAAACCGGCAGACTGGCAGGAGGAACTGGCTTCAGCCAAAGGGGCTGTCCTTGGTTCTCTGCTTCCCTACCTGCTCTGAGAACACGGGTCATGGTGGTTGTTATCAGTACTGTTGTGTTGGGTGCTCAGGACTACTCAGGATGCAGGTCGGGCTGGAAGGTGACCTTTTCTGAATGACAAAGGATGGCTTAGCCCTTCTGCTTCCCTGGGACCTGGGCATAGGGTCTTGGGAGCTGGTTCCTGGCCCTCAAGGGTGAGAGCAGAGCTCCACAGGTTCTCCACCCTTGCTGCTGTATCCAGTCCAGTAATGGGACAGTCACCCTTATGGCTCTAGATTCTGGCCCCTTCTGTGGACACCATGGACATTGGCCAGGCCCACTGGGACACTTCAGCAGCCATGGGAGGGGCCTGTGTCGGGGGCAGTGAGCAGAGCCCTGATGGCCTGTCACAAAGCTTTTGGAAGATGTTGTATTTCTTCCCAGGTCTTACAGGGTTGTATGATTGTGTTGCGAATTGAAGTCTATCTTTCAGGGGCTTGGGCTAAGGGTCTGTGCTTCTGTGTCACATGATGTTTTCCGATGATGAAAGTTGGTAGAAAAATGTTTGCCCAAGAAGTCACACTGGCAGGGTGAGACCTGAGAGCAGTCACTCCCTGGGGTGCTAGAACCCCTGGTGGCCTCTGAGACCCATCAACCCCAGCTCCAGGGATTTGGAGGGGTGAGGTGTGACTACCTCCACTGGAGATGGCTGTGTATGTGCAGATTTGTGTGAAAGAGCACATGCCTGTGCATGTGTGCAGATATGCAGAGGACTCTAATGCCCAGGAGAGCAAATGTGTCAGTGTGTGAGATCTTGATGTCTTAAGCCCCACCCATTCTGGAGGCCAGTGTTAAATGTGGCTCCTCTTTGTAAAGTTGCTTTCTATTCTGTCGAAGTTTTATAAAAACAGGAATAAAGCTTGCTTTGGTTTCTGTTGCTGTGTGAAAGCTACTCCAGAGTCTAGGGGTTCGGGCCCCAGTCACTGCTTCTGGTGAATGTGCAGTGGGCTGGTCCAGCCAGTGTTCATCATGTAGGTGAGGTTTTTCCTACCTTGGACCCTTCCTCCAGAAGGCCTCCTGTGAGGTCTGAGGTCAGATGGGGTGGGCAGAGGGCTTTGTGGACAGGGGAACAGGGACATGACTTTCTCCTGCTCAAGCTCACAGCTGAACAGCAGAACCTGGGTTCTGGCACCCCAGGGAGTGACTGCTCTCAGGTCTCACCCTACCAGTGTGATTTCTTGGACCGACATTTTTTCTACCAGATCTGGGGATGTCTTGCAGGAGTGGACACACAGGAAGCGCCACAAACTAGCCCACCTCCATGCCCAAGCTTCTTTATCCTCTCTTCAGAGCCTCGACTGAGGCTCCAAACTCAGCACAGCCTGACCCTACCCCCCAAATCCAACACAGATAGACACTGGCCCAGCCCCACGTACACAGACTCCAGCCCGGCCTGCCTGTTCCTTCCTCTCTGCAGCTGCTCCTGCATCCTTGTTTCTTGGTGTCCACCCTGAGGCAGGCCTGGCCCACGCTGCCCCCTAAGGTGTGTGCTGCTGCTTTTCCCAGGCCAAGTGTGTCCTCCTTCCCTTGGGCAGACCTTGGTGTGGGAGGGAGGAGGAGTAGCAGGAGGTGGGCTCATGTGGGAGCACAGGCAGGAGACAGTGGCGTTGGAGTGTAGTATGCGGCATCTTCCTGCCTTCCTTGCACTTGATGTGGGGTGGTGGGACGTGGCCAGCGGACACAGCCGCTCTCCCACCCCTCCAATGGTGCTGGCTGTGCAAAGAAGATGCTCGAAGAACAGTGTGGATCATCAGAGTGCCACCTGTGACTGTCCTTAGCCACCTTGGGCCCTGATGGTGATCCGAACATGACCATCAGCCTCAGCATGGAAGAGCAGCGTAGATTTCCCCAATGTACTTAGGAGGGGGTGGGGGCACCATGGGGTCCTACCGTGGGACCAAGGGACATCCCATTAGCTTCAGGGCATAGTAGTGAAAAGTCCCTTTTGTCCTCCGAGGTCTCTCCTAGGGGTCCTGAGGCTGATGCCCTAGGGGAGAAGGGTCATCCTCAGGGAGGGTGCCTAGGTCTTGCAGAGGGTCCAGGATCTTTGCCTCCCACTGGGTCTTATGACCTGACTTTACAGGATCTTGCCGTATTTGTTTATCATGACAACACATGTTTCACAAGAATAAGTGCTCCCTGGGTCAGTGCCTCCTTCAAGCCATGTTTAGAGAACAACTGTAAATCTCAGCTCTCAAAAGAACACGGACACAGCAGAGGGCCTTTGCTTACTTTTTCCTTTTTAAAACTATCTACCTTTCCATACAGCCTATATCCGAGCAAGCACACTGCTGTGTGACAGAAAAGGCAGGGCAGCCCGCACCTGAGATGCTGAGACCTGAGAACCAGCTTGGCAGTGTGCGTGTGTGAGTGGGGCTGCATGTGTATGGGGGTGCAAGTGTGGGTCGGTGTAGCATGTGTCTCACTGGATGCATGTGTTTTCACATGTGCATGGGTGAATGTGTCACTGCGAGGTATGTGTCCACATGTGTGTATGTGTGGGTACAGGTGTGTCACTGTACTGTGATATGTGTGTGCTTCCATGTAGGCATGTGTGTGTATGTGCATGTGTCTAGTATGTGTGATGTGTGTGAGTGTGTAAGCACACATGTGTGTGAGTACCCATGCAGCCGAGCTCTTTCTGGGTACCTTGTGGAGTGCCAGCTGCTTCTTGCCCCCGCTATTGTGCCACAGGGAGCCTTCTATCCCCTGATTCCTGTGTGCCTCTTTCCACTGTGTGGCAGTCACAGCTGCAGCAACCAAACAGCACCAGTCGAATTTCATGTGCTCTGGTGGTGGAGCTGAAGCCACACGGTGGACAGTCAGCACCAGTCCAGTCAGCAGCCCGCCCACTGCCCCCATGGTTGTTCCTCCATCAGGCTACTCAGCCACTGAAGCATCTGCTGGTCACCTGCTTCCTCAAGGATTTCTGGAGGTTTCCCAGGGTCAGACATGGAGGGTTTGGCGGTTAACCAGGTGCCGTGTGGCTGTCTGGAGCCAGCCTGTAGGAAAATACCTTCTTCTTTCCACTTCCCTGGCCATCAGCGATGGGAAAGGGAAAGATTGGGAAAGGCAGCGTCTGTTCCTAGGGACAGCATGTCATCAGTTGCACACATGTGCCAGCCTCCGTCACAGACACAAAAATACTGCAGTGCTGACCTCATGGGGTGGGGTTTGTGTGGCTGCCCCTAGGGCACTGTGCATTCTCTTACTGGATCCCACAGCCATGTCACCACTAGCTGGCTCCCACAAGAGAGTAACGCCGTGGGCAGGACAGTCCTCCCTATAGAAGACTTTCTTTGCCAGAGTTGCTGTGGTCCTCCTTATAGACTGTGTAGACAGTGACAACCCAGAGAAGATCCACGATGATGATGCCTCCGTGCTGTGTGGTGGCAGGCTGCTATCAGCAGAGCCCCCTCATTATTTCTCTCACAGCCCAGACTTTGGGGACTCCACTTGTGAACCCAGACTTCTTGGAGGCACTGGACTTTCCCAGTGTTCCTGGCCAAACTTGAAGACAGAGTCCAAGCAGTAGAGTGTGGGCTGGGTGCAGTGGAGACTGGTTATTGGTCTGCAGAGTTGCTGACCTCTGCTTGAACCCTGCAGGTGTCATGAAAACTCCTTCCCTGGGACGTGATGATCATGACTGGAGAACGGCTGGTGGCTGGGCTTGACCTGGGGACTCCTCCAAGCAGGACCAGTGGGTGTTAGGAGCCTTGCCTCTCACTGTCTCTGTGTGTGATGATAGAGCCACCATTTCTGATCTGCCTCCCACCCCTGGGGGTCTCCAGACAGTGGGCTTGACCCAGGGGCCTCTCTGGCAGCAGTTTCCTGTCCTGGATACCACTGGCAAGGGGTCAGCCTTGTTAGAGCTGAGGTTGGTACAGTAGCATGTGTCTTACCCTCTTTCAGCACAGAAGTGCACCGGGTTCCCTCAGAGGAGGAGCCAGGCCTCACTGTTCCCTGTAAGAGCTCTAGGACTCCTTAGGAGTTTTATCACAGTATCACTCATGATTATGTGGGGTGATGACTTTCTCATATCAGTTTTAGTGATCTATAGTCCACACACCATTCAGTGCCCTCTGAGTACAGTTCTGTGGTTTTGGCACAGTTACTGGTGCAGGAGGTTTCCATCTCTGCAGAAGAATCCTCTTACCTGTCAGCAGCACTTGTGGTGTTGCCTGAGGGTCATGTGCTGGAGGCATAGTCCTCAGAGTGGCCACACGAGAGGTGGAAAAGACTTGTGGCAGACGACTGGGCTGCTGGGGCATTGCCCTGGAAGAGGTGAGGGTGGCTCTGGAGGATGCCAGCTGGCCAGTGGATGAGGTGTTGTCTGAGCCACATGTCCTGAGCCACATGTGTTATCAGGTGCCAGGAGTGAGTGTGGGGCCCACTAGCTGGCTTCCTAGCTGGCCATGTAGTCTCCACACTCTGCCCTGTGGTCCCTCTACATGAGGCTCTCTCAAGGGCCTGAGGGATGCTGTAATGCCCCCAGCCTCATGGATTCTGTTATAGCAGCAGGGAGCAGAGTGACAGAGGCCACTGCCTGGTCTTCTCCCTTCCCATCTGCAGCCCAGGCAGCCATTCCCCTTTCTATGTCTGTGGATCTGGCTTTCAGGTTCTCTCACACCGTGGAATCAGAGTGTCTGTCCATTTGTGCATGGCTTCTTCAGAATGTTTTCAGGGTTCAACCGTGTGGCAGCCGTTGTCAGCACCTTGTGCCTTTCTGTGGCTGAGTAGTAAACAATACTCCACTGTGTGGCCAGACCATGGCTTGTCTGTCCGTGGGTCAGTTGGTGGACACGTGGGCTGTGCCCCCTCTTTAGTGGTTGTCCTGAGTGCAGCTGCTGTGAGCAAGTGAGCAAGTTTCCATGGGGATGTGCGTGTCTGCCCTACTGGGCATGCGCCTAGGGTTGGGACTGCTGTGCTCCATGGTGATTCTGCTTCAAGGCTGATTTCCAAAGCATCTGGCGAATCTTCTTTTCACTCTGGAGTCTTGCTGAGGAGGGCGATGCCACCCTCCGAGGCAGGCACACAGACCAGGAGGGATGGGCATTTTCAGGCTGAAAGCTTCCCACTCTCACTGTCAGTCTGAGGAGGGCCAGAATAGGCGTGCCTGTCCTTGTCATGGCGCATTCTTTTGGATCTGTGCATCTCATTGTTTTGTCCTGGTCCCTTGCAAAGTAGGGATGTTTGGACTGTGCCCCAGCCCCTGAGGCCAGAGCAATGGAGGCAGCTCCAGGATGAAGCTTCCTGCCCACCCTGGGAGGGTTCTAGGAGACTGTCTCAGGAAAGCCTTCAGCTCCTGAGTAAACTCTCAGCTGCTTCCTCTGTGGAAACAGTGGCTCAGCCCACAGCCCTGGTGTGATTGGCCCTGTGAGCCCGTGGCGGCAGCGTCCGGCAGCCTGCAGAGCTGCCCCAACCCCGCAGGCTAGGCTGTGTGGAAACCTTCAGCGGGTGTGGTGGGGAAGCCTTTCTGATGACTCACTCTGCAGGGAATTCCCTAATGATTTGGAATATTTTTACTTCTGGACTCGGGCACAGTTTCCTACTGAAAGCAGGGAGCTCCTGATAAGACAGAACAAAGGCCCTTTCAGAGGGACCACCTCCCTCCTGGCAGAAGCTGGAGTATGAGCAGCCCTGCAGCTGGCCTCCCCCGGCGTGAGCGCTTTGCAGAGGATGCCATCGGTGGATCTGAAGGATGCAGTTGTCCTGGGAGAGCAAGGCCACCCTCCCCGTGAACACTGTGGAGACATGAAGATGGGAATTCATCTAACAGCTCCTGAAAGCCTGCCTGCTGATCAGCATTTCTGCCCAACCTCGGCCCTTCATCTATGCGTGAAATAACTGCCTTATGTGCATTTCCAATCATATATATGTACTTGCCTTTAAAAGACCACAGTCAGTCCCTGAAGAGCTAGTGTTCACCCTACTCACCTGTGTGATAGCTGCGCAGAGGAGAGTCTTTCCACCTCCCTCCCATACAGGCAGGAAAGCCAGAGGAAACCCCAGGCACAAAAGTTTGAATGTGGCACATCCCTTTCAGTGATTCCAAGCCCAACTTTTAGTGGGAAACCACGTGTTATGTGTGATTGATGCTGGTGCAACTTGGGAAGTGTGGATGTATGGTGTCATTCTGTAGGTGGTGAGTGGTGGGCCAGGCAGGTGCCAGGCAGTGAGACAGCTCATGTGGGCCCCCTCAAGGGCACTCCAACGAGGAGTGCCCGTCCCCCACAGACCATGTGGCTCAGTGGGAAAGGGAATTGGTTCCTCCTGCATAACCACCTCCACCCCTGTGTTGCAATTAATTTCCAGCTTGTGACTTGAACCTACAAAGCACACCACTGTGAGAGGCAGCTATGCTGCAAGAAGCTGAGTGACAAGGAGTCTGTGTCTTTCCCAGGAGGTGATGGGACTACAGAATCTTCTAGGGCTTTGTGAAATGGGTTGTCCCCACCATGGAGTGCTTCAGTTTCCTTCTCCCTCTCCCAGTGCATGCACTGTTTCTGCTTCTCCTCTAGCAAAGACCTGCACCTTCTCAGGACAGCTTCTCAGTGACATGTCATGGCAGTCACAGTTCTTAGCTCAGCAGAGGTTGCACAGTGGCTGATGTAGCCAGTGTGCAGGAGGCAGAGGGGCTTTGTGAAAAGAGGACTTCAGAGGTGGGTTTCAGGATAGCACAGAAACAGTGTCTTTGTTTTATGAGGGATGGCTTTATCTTTGATGAACAGAGTGTGAGGGGGCATCTGGGTCAAAAAGGGGGAGCCAAGAAAGGCAGGGGACGCACGGGAAACATGTGATGGGGCTGACGTGACACATCAGCACATGTGGCTGGGGGTGAATGTATTTCTTTGCCAAATCCCTGAGCTGCCAGAGCCCAGGAGCTCCCTGTGTTGTAAAACTGCTGCTTTAGGAGTATCTGGGTATTTTTAGTTTCCTGCTGTTTTCCAAGAAGGGACTGAGTGCTGATGTGTACTAGATGTGTTTGTCTGGTAAATGGTTTGTGCTGGGCCTTGGACATCCTGGAGGCTGGTGTGGCCCTGGCACAGCTGGGTGATTCATATTTCCACCCTCTGCCCTCTATCTATGCAGCACTGATGGAGAAGGAGATTGTCTGATTTATCAATAATGTAGGTTTGCATCAAATGCATTTTTTCTTTGAAAATGGAGTTTAAGTAAGTGCATGGTCCTATAAGTGTTCATTTTGGAGAATCAGAAGCTGAGGAGAAGAAGCTCACAATGACCACCCCAAATGATCCCCAGATAGTGTGCAGTCCAAGGGTTGGAGTCTCGGAGTTCGTGAGTGGCAGAGATCCCATCCCCTGAGTGACAGGGCTATGCTGGCCACCAGCTGAGAACAATAAGTTCTTTCACTGCACTGCCGGTAGCCTTTTTATTTTTTTTAAACATGCAAACTGCCACTGGGCTAAGGTTAAAAATACCATGTGTTTTGCATTGCTGCGTCCCGATGTGGCAAGTAGTCAAAGAAAGACTTTTCTTATTTCCCCAGTAGCTCCTCTGAGCAGAGGCGAGGGCCTCTCAAGCTCCACGTTCTGTTCTCAAAATGTCCAAGAAGCAGGTGGGGTGAAGCGGGTGGTAGAGCTGGACTGGGTCTGAGCCCCTTGGGCTTCCTGCTGAACTCCTACGGCATCTTATTTCTCCTTGGCATTCTCTGTTCAGAGCAGGGTGATGTGTGGAGACCCCTTCATGACTAGCATTGGGCTGGCATGACTCTTGTGAACCTGGGCATAGAGATGATTGCTGAGCACACGCTTGGCTGTATAGCTGCTCCTGAAGGCCAAGATTGGAAGGAGCTGTAGGCATGGCCATTTGGAATTCCTGGTTCCCATCCCTCTGTGCCAGACCACTGCATGCTCCAAGTCCCCCAACTGTGAGGGGCATCTATTCCTGGGTCCCCAGGCTGTTGCCCTCAACCACAGCCCCAGGCTGGGATGCACTCTCCTGTTCAACCTCTTCCCTCTGTGCTGTGTGCCTAAGCCATCTGGGAGATTTTGAGGGACAGGCTCCCTACTGCAGTGACAACTTCTTTCTGCCCTTTCTTCTAGATGGTCACCACGTCTGGGAGATGGAGGCAAAGACAGACAGAGACCTGTGCAAGCCAGTAAGTATCCTTCAGTCCTGCACAATGAGCACCTGAATGGAGTGGGTTTCTTGTTTCTTTAAATGAAAAAAATTCATAAAAAAAATAGAATAAGTAACAAAACAATCATGAAACACCTGCTGAAACCAGCATTCTTATGACGCAAAATAACAGCAGAAGAGAACCAGGACAATGGTGGCAGTGGCCTGGAAGACAACAGATTGGGCTTGGCTTGAGGTCTCATCTCTCTTTAAGACAGCAGAAAACCACCACCTGAATGGCATGTGCCAGGCCCTGACCATCTCCAGAGGAGTGCATGGCAGAAACAGTTGTGCCTCTTATTGGAGTCCTAGTCCCTTTGCCAGAGGTGTTACCCTGCACAGTATTCCAGGCCTCCCAAGTGGGCACCTGCACCTGCCCATGTGCACTGAGCCACCTGGAAGCAGGGTCCTTAACACTGCCCTCTCTAGAGAACATCCCAGCTGCTTCACTGATTTGAGGTCATATCTAACCAGATTGCTCCATCTGCTTTTCAGATTTGCCAGTGAACCAGTGGATGTGCATGTGCTAAAAGTCATGGCAAATGTGGCATGATCTGTGGCTTATGTCCCTAGCCTACCCACAGCACGGGCTTCTGCCCACAGGCCTTCTCCACCTTCATGGTTTCTTGGTACCATTTGTTCATTGGAAGTACCTAAGATAAATTGTTTTTTGATCAGATAATCATTTCTGTGCAAAATTAATGCAGCGTGGTAGATCCGCCTCCAGCCCTGCACTTCCAATCTGCATCTCTAAAGAAAAGTAGGCGTCTTTGACAACACAGGCTGGGGCTTGTTTTCTGATCCAAAGCTCCGCATTCTTTCCTCTACACTGTCTTTTAATTAGTGACTTAAACCATTGCTGTTTAAATCGATTGCTGATATCACTGAATTGGTATCTACTGTTGAATTTTCTGTGTGGATTCTGCCTTGCCATGAAAAACATAAAATATATCATGACTAGAAAACAGTTTTTTGAGGAAATCTGTAGTCACTCCACACTCTGAAGCTCATTCCTCTGACCACTGTCACAGTGTCTGAGTGGCCCATCAAGTGAACATGCTTGGTGCCTCTGTGCGCACTCTGAGTGTGTGGCCTGGAAGTATCTTCTGGGCTAAGGACTTTTTCTTGGCCCACCTGGAAACACTGGTCCCTAGGAGTCACACAAGCAGGCTCAGTCAGCTGGAGGGTAGTGCAGAGCCCCTCAAGGACTCTCACCCTGGCAGGAGAGAGGATGTAGTCCTTACAGGGTGCCTGCTGCCTGTTTGCTGCAAGTTTAGCCCACTTCCCTCCTTGTTGCTGGCTCTGTCAGAAAAGGCATCTTTTATGCTGCAGCTTCAGCCTGCTTTCCCAGGGGCTGCAGCCAGTTTCTTGGGGTGACTCATCTTTGGTGGTGTTCAATCTCCTCTGGAGCCTGTTGTCCATTCACAGCGCTGCCTCTGTCACTTTTCTGGGATTCACCTGAGAAGACTCAGGAAATTCTGGCTGCCAGTGTACATTAAAGCAAGTCACATGAATGTGTTGGTGCTGTGTGAAACCCTTTTTATCCCACATTGACAGGATTCCCCATCACTTCATCTCCTTTTCATCTTTTCTCTGTTCCTCCTCTGTGTGTTTAATCTCAGCATGCCTGCAAGGCAGTATTTTTGTCCTGAGATTTGTCTATTTAGGGAGTGCATCAGTCAATGACCCCATCAGAATGTGAGCCCAGGAGGCAGAGCATCAGCAGATGTTTCCTTTCTTGGTCTTCTCTCTGCTTCTTGCTCCATGATGAATGCTGTGTCGCTCTTTGGACTGCCATTGGTGAGCACCTGCTCTGTGCTGGCAGTGGCACTGCTGCATTGTGCCCTGTGGTGAGGCTGAGTCCTCAGAACCACCCTGGGCAGTGAGCAAACAGATTCGGGCTGCAGAGCTTCCCCTCAGACTGCAGCAGCAGGGCAGAAACCAGGGCCTGCAGGTAGCCTCGAGGTGCAGAGGTGCATGGGCAAAGCCTCCCCTCCTGCTCCTCAGCTCCATCCCCGCAGGATGACTCTGATGAGAGGACAGAGTGCTTGAGTAGACTGGTACTTGTGTGCTTCTTTCTCACTTCTTCCAGTAAAACAATCAAATCAGGTTGCTTAGAGCAAGTGCAATCCCAGGGGAAGGAACCCCGAGAGTCCCCGAAGCTGGATCCTGGCACCCACCCATCCTTGGTAGTAGGCTCATGGCCTCAGTTTCTTCATTGTACATGGAAGAGGTTGAACCTTAGTTTTCTGTTCTTTAGTCTTTGTTTCTAACTTCTATAATTTATTATTAGTGTGATTCAATCAATTTTGCACAATTGATTTGCTACAATAGTAACAGCACTTGCTAATTATAATTAGCGCTTGTAACAGCTAATTAGTTTAACAAAAGCAGTGATACGATGGATTTTTCTTACATCTTTTCCTTACTTGATAAACAAAAATCTCAGGTTTAAAAATGCAGAAACTTTATAGAAGTTAGGTGCCTCCTGCACAGCAGTGGGCCACCTGGAACACCAGCACCCCAGAGTGGAGCTTAGGCCCCACCTCCTTCAGCTGCTTGGCCAGTCAGGTCTGGGTGTTCTGATCCCCAGCCATGGTTTCCCTCCTGGTACCAAGTTCTTCTGGATTGCTTTTCACATCTGTCCTTGAAATGCCATGATTATCATAAAAATATTGCTGATTTTTTTTGTTTAACAACACAAAAGGGAAATGAAATGGCAACCACCATAAACTGCCCCATTCCATCTACCTGTGCGTTAACCAAACCCCAGCCTGGAGTGAGCACTGCTTTCCTCAGTTTTAGTGCGTCTGGGATTCTGATCGTGGCCAGTGTCACACTGATTCTCCCTCCAGAGACAGTGGCCCCAATAAGCACCTCCTCTTCTCAACTTTTTGCAGGTACCTGAACAGGTGCCTCTGTCACTGTGAGATGCCTCCTGCAGCAAGACAGGTGTGGTGCTTTTATTCTGATGTCACCGATCCTCAGGTGTTAGGACAGGCACATGCTTTGGGGGCTCTGAGGACCTCTCCTGCCTGAGGCAGCCAGACAGCTTTAGCTCTCAAGCAGATGGTTGCCATTGCTGTTCATAGCTTGTCTTTCAGGCTGTGTGGACTCAGCTGCACCACGAAGGTCTCCTGGCTCCTAGATAAGCCAGAGTCAAGTCACCCTCTTCCCTGTGAGCTAGCACTCATGCTGGCCAAGCCTAGTTCAGACACATGAGCGCGTGTCACATATATAAACTATGCTTAGAGGAGCTCTGGGTGACCAGAGCTGGCTGTTTGCTGAAATCTACTAGGCAGTTAAAACTTGGCAGAGGAATTTGTGTATGATGCTTTAATACAGAGCATTTTTAGTTTGCAAGATGCTAATCATCTGTTTCCTCTTTGTTATTTTCTCAATAGAATTCCTTGGTGGTTGAAATACCACCTTTCCGCAACCAGAGAATCACCAGCCCTGTCCAAGTCAGTTTCTATGTCTGCAATGGGAAAAGAAAGAGAAGCCAATACCAGCATTTCACCTACCTTCCTGCCAATGGTAACGCTGTCTTTCTGACCTTAAGCACTGAAAATGAGCCTAGAGGGTGCTTTTTCTAATGGGTGCAGAAGCTGTGAGATGATGTTGCTGTGAAACAGCATGGTTGTGTTGTATATTTAAACTGTGTGATCACTTGTTAGCAAGTCATCCATTCCCTCTGAGAAAAGCGAAGGCTTGGATCTATTTTCTCTTATTATTGATGCATATTGGGATAATCACTTGTCATTTTGCTAACTTCTTGCAAGTGTGCAACAGCTAAGTGCAGCTCTTTTGCACAGAAGCTGAGGAGGTCTTGGTGTATAGGTCTTTAGGGTGGAAAGCAAACAGTTACAGCTATTGTGCTGGTATCTTCAGGAATAAAAGCTTGCTGTTCAGCCTAAGGGCGAGCACTGGAGGTGGTCCCCAGGGAAGGTTGCTTCTGGCGCTGGCGGGGATGCTCCATACTGAACAACCTCACCTCCCTGTGACGTGGGCTTTCAGGCAGAAGTGCCTTTGGCTCAGTCTAACCATCCCTTTATATGTGTTGGGAATGGATTGTTTTCACTTTTTTAAAAAATTACATTTTCAACTTTTCAGGGTGTTTTCTTAAAGAAAATACCATTTCTTGCATTTTCACCCACTAAGTCAGTAGAAAAGAAAGGCAGGTCCACAGCACCTGGCACTTCCTGAATGGGCTCATGATGCACTTCTGGGCAGCAGAATGTATGTAGGGGCCACAACATTGCTATCCTCTTGAATTTTACTGTATTTTGGGTAAGATCAGCTATGCCAACCATCTTTTTATATTGTCTCCTTTTTTCCCCTAAAAACTGACAAGAGTCATATAATGTAAGAGGTAAATTATACACTAAAAACTCTTTGCACAACCACATTGTCATCTTAGTAAAATCTAGATTTCTTTAGAAGGTTTTTGTTTTCTCTAAATGTAAAAATCATTTGTAGTACATGAGATATAAGAAAACCATAGAATGTCCAAGTTGGTAGTAAGCGATTAGGATTAAATTTTTATTGGGCATATATAGAAATGCCATTCAAGATTTAAATAATAGGGTTTGGTTGTCAAGTTACAAGGTGATGAGGGTGTCTATGAAGAGCTACAAGAAATGCCATGAATAATCCTTAGTCAGCTACCTGTGTCACACAATGCTGCTCCCCCGAGGCTTGTGGGATATCTCTTGGCCATTCTTAGAATCCTGTCCATTCTTAGAATTATGTACAGTATATCTTATGAAAGAAAATATCCTGTCCATTCTTAGAATAATGTACAATATATCTTATGAAAGAAAATATTGAGTCCATTTTTGTAAGTGTAATGATTATGCCCTACTTAAACTTCAGGCTTGGTTGACCAAAAATTGAATATTTTAAAGAAATTCTAGGTCTTATGAGGAACAATAACTCTCTAGAGCAGTGTAGAAATAACACGGGCATTCATTTTTTTGTTTACTTTGTATCATTCCCACTGTAGTCCCTGCACACGTTTGTTCAACACACAGCACTGAGTTTTAGCACAGAGCATGCTGTGTCACAAGTAGAAGGGACTGAAGGGACCTGTACAGGCAATGACAGCTGCCTCCTCCTGGCCACACCTTACCCTGTAGCAAACTGTCCACTTCTGCCAGCCGCACTCCCACCTGTCTGTCCCGTACCCTTGGCCTTCCGCACTCCTTGTCCACGCCTCCCTGGATCCCACTCTGCCTGCCGCCCACCCCGCCAAGGCTCATCCTTTCCACAGTGAGGGTCTTTCCCAGCTCACTCCGGGCTTGGGGCCCGTCTGGTCCTGGAAGCCTTCTCCAACCTGCTCTCCTGGACATTTGCCTCCAGCACTTTGGGGACCAGAGGCAACCATCAGCCCTGACTGTGTCCCCATCACAAGACTGTGAGCTCCTTTAGGGAAATCTTGGGCTGCCAAGGGGTTGTATCCCCAGCATGGCTCCATGCTGGTGTGTGGCTGGCTGTCAATATGTGCGTCTTAAAATAAATAAACTAAGAGATGGAGAACTGGAGCTCCTGTGTCCGGTGTTGTGTCTGGCGCTCACCTGCGGTGCTTGAGGCCTTCTGCAGTTTTGGGGCTGCCTCTGAGGAGGCCGTGACCCCACTGTGGCTAGTGAGCTCTGCAGTGCCCCCATTCTCATGTTAATGCATTTGTGGCTTAGATTTCTGCTGAGGCTGTTCCTGCCACTGGGCCCTTAGGTTACCCTGAGCTCCTTGAGGAAGAAGTAGCAGCTCCAAGTTCCAAAGATGCATTCTATGTAGGTGAGACCGGTGCTGGGGCAGGAAAAGGGTGTTCATCAGGGAGTGTCAGCCAGACCCCTAGTTGTTTTTGCCTTGCTTGCCTTTTCCTTTTAGACCTTAGTTGTAAGGTTGCTAGTGTTTCCTCTAGAAAACCAATATTGCTACGTGGGCTTTGTGTCCAGTACCAATTCCTCATGTCTGTGATTCCAGCAGACACTGGGGCATTTGGGGAGATTCTTAAGGTTATCAATGTGTGGTTGTGGTGCACGTAATGACAAATAAATCCATTCAAATCTTACCTGTGAAATTTATTTTCATACACAAATATGTAAGTTTTCCCTCAAAATTGTGTGTAAGGTAGGATCCATTTCTCAGCTGTGACAGATATCTCCCATCCTTCCAGTCCCTGGGAAGGGTCCTGCTCTGGAACAAATCTCCCCAGGTGCTGCCCTTTAGGAGCATGGATGTTGGAACGTGGAGGGCCCGTGTGACTTACTGCTGAGGTGGAGAGCTCTCTGCCTGGCTTCTGCACGCCTGGCTTCTGATGACTCAGCAGCAGATAAACACTACTAGCAACTCCTGTGTCACCCACCTGTCTACCTGACCCCCCACCCCACCTTCCCGCACATTTGAATCTGGCTTGTCACAGTGGACCTATGGTACATGTGCGGCTCAGGTGGGCTGGTGTCTTTAGAGCAGGTCTGTGATGGGCCTGGGATGCTCTAGCTCTCTTTCCCCTCTGTGTGCAGCAGGTGTCAACCTTGAATGTGAGACCCCTTACACAGAGTGGTTGTGGCCATTTGGAGAGCCCTGGGCTCAGCCTGGCATCCTTAGACAGCCCTCTGTGCAGTGTGGAGGAAACACCAGGCCGGCAGGGAAGAGGCTACAGGGCACACTTACACCCAGAGAGGCTTTCTGAGTTTCTTGTTTGTCACTGGTTTTTCTCACGGTGTCCAAATCTCATCTTCTGAGAGAAAGATGTCCTTCTAGTCAAGCCAGGTGCCCAGTAGCTGCCATGAGGCAGCCTCTTCCAGGAAGAGACACAGCTCTGCCCTGCTATTCCAACACATCAGTTAGAATTAGAGATGACGCAGTCTGGGGTGGGGGGTGGATCCCATGGACTTTAGGATGGCCATTCACACCTGCCTGAGCACCAGCTGGGGGTGTCCTGGGTCCCTGAATCAAGTGGGGCTGGGAGATGGTGGTGCCTATTGCACAGGGCCAGTGCTCTTTAGAAAAATAAAACCAAGTTATAAGCTCAAAACGTGTCTTTAAAATGAAAAAATAAATCCTGACAGATTGTTGAATCTTTGAAGTTTACTCTTTCATCTAATTGTTTGTTACTAGAAATGCCTCTGAGGTGCCCTCCTCACCTCCACCCTGCCTGGACACACGGCAGGTGCAGGCACTGTCCTGTCTTCAGCACCCAGTAAGTCCTGCCTCTAGGCACCAGGGGCCAGCAGCCCCGCAGAGGTGACTGGCTAGTGTGCTGGGTGAGGTGAAGACCAGCAGGGACCTGTCTGCCTTGGGACAGCCAGCCCCTCCCCACCAGCTTTCCCTAACCCTCCTGAGGGAGGCTGAGGTCTGGGATGGAGACATCCTTGGGCTGGAGATTGAATTCCGTGATGGGCAGAACTTCATTTCCTTTGTGGCTACTAAGGGGCCTATCTTTCTGGTCATATGACATCACCTCAGATTGAAAATCTGTTTCTTCCTCGAGGGAGAGAAAAGGGAAATAGCATCTGCTGGTTTCTTGTTTGTGTGTTAAATCCAGAAACAATGGTCATGCCAGAGGATGTAACCTGAAGAGACTCTGAATAGCATGGACAGGGCCTAGATCCTGCAGGGTTCTGGCTAATCCCAGTGATCATCCAGCAGAGAGGCTTGCTGGACACTAGTCCAGGACTTGTCCTTACCTTTGTGTCCCAGACAGCAGCCCCATCCAGGGGCTCCTTCACCACCTGTTGGATGTGGGCCTTTGCTTCTGACATATGAAAACCCCAGCTGGACTCTTCCTGTCTCTGCCACACTCAGCCCTGGTGAAGCAAACATTTCCCAGGTTGCCCTCAGATGTCCTCCTGTCCATCCAGGGCCCTGCATGGCAGATTTGAACCACAGGCCACTTCCACATGTGGCCCCAGGGGTGCTGGTGCCATCAGCTCCTCTGCTCTTGGGGCTGAGGTCTGGGTTCTTTCCTGTCTGCGCTCAACTGGCCTTCTCCTCATCATAGTCCCCACCTCATTCAAATAAAGCAGATCATACTGCTGTTCCTAGCCTGCGAGCCACCTGTGACTACCTCCAAGTGGCCAAAGGATGTGGGGACACCAGTGTCCTGATCCTTCTTCCAAAGGCAAAATAAAGTCTTTGTGGAGAAGCCAGCAGGAAAATGGTTCCTGGGGCTGTGGGTGGTAGGGACCAACTGGCTCCTACCTTCACCAGGGGTCAGTGTGCTCAGGAGTGTGGCTGGTACCCTGGAAGATCTGAAGCATTCTTCCCTGCAGTGTGTGTTAAACACAGAGCAGCTGAGGTGTGTGCCTTATGCTCCATTCCCCCAAGTCTCAGGTTCACCCTGAATGAGGAAGATGTCTTTGTTTCTGACTTCCTGCACTTTCAACCAGGCACAGTTAACTCTAACTCTTACCTGTGGTGAGGCCCTGGCTCTCCCAAGGCCACTTCCTGCTGAACTCCAGATGACAACCCTAAAGGGGAGGAGGAAGGAGAAGTGGAGATGCCTTGTCTCTGAATACTCATGGCAAAAATAGCTGCAGACATCTTAACTTCCTCGCACACGTACAGCCTTCTGTGAGCTTCCTTGCACACTGTGTTTTCACACTGGGAAGGCCCTGAAATACAAGATTGCCCCTGAAGAAATTAGACATTAGAGATGGGCCAAATTATAGAATGACCTTGGGCAGCTGAACTGGCTTGAGAGGAAGACCATGAGAATGGGGAGCCATGGTCCTAGGAGGCCGAACAAGGAAACTGAGTGTGGCTACCACTCTGAGGGCTCCCCATGGAGGTGGTCAGGACACATAGCAGCCCACTGAGGCAAGGGGATGGGAAGGCTGCTTTGTGCAGAAATCTAAGGGCCACGGGCCACTAAAAACACATGGAAATGTGAGTCAGCAGACACCCAAGAAGCCTGGGCACCAAGGCTTGAGGAGTGAGGGAAGCACTAGAATTAACTCCATTTGTCACCTGTACACTCCGGGGTGGGCCAGCCTCCTGATTTGTGAGCCTGTCTCCCAGACACGGCCCCAAGCTGCTTACAGAGTGCCAAGGCCCTGGCCTGGGTCTTTGTCCTCTGACCATTGCTGTAGACCCTGAGTTTGCAGCTGTCTGGATGAGATCCACCAGGATGAGTCATATTCTCAAAGCACAAAGTGCAGCATTGGCAGTTATTGGATGAAACTCGATCAATGTATTTTTTGGCCGTGTGATCTGTTTTGACCGTCTTCTGCCATCAGCCTAATTGGTAATTGTCAGATCTCCACTTAACCATGCCCTCCAGGAGAGTTGGGCTCATCCACACCTGTGGCTGGGGGCTGACACCCACAGACAACCAAACCTGCCCCTCATTCTCCACCTGGGTTGGGTTCTCACTCTTGCTCATGATCTAAGGCTCTAGTGAAGGAACTAATCTCTGTGTGCCTGCTTTTATGCTTCTGAAACAGACTGTCAATCCCCAGCCCTCAGGACTAACTAAATGACAATGCATGGCAGCACTCAGGCTGGTCCTTGGCTCATGGTCAGCGTCTGGTCAGCTACAACTGAGCTGCAGTTTAGTCCATTGATCTTTGATGTGTGTATCTGGCAAAGCTATGGGTCACGCTCCATGAAAGACAAAGGCCATATTACCAAGAAGAAGTAAAAGGTGCCTGGATTTGCAGCAGCGTGTGTCACTGTGTCATACAGTGCATAGGTGGCACTTTCTTTCCCTCCACTGCTCAGTGAGTCCCCTCAGCCCTGCAGAGTTTATGGAGCTCCAGACAGAGCAGAGGTGCATCCTCGCCTGCCAGGGGCTGGGCTCAGGTGGCTCACTCACTACTTCCCTTTTGTCTTTAGTTAAAAGTCATGCCCTTAAGACATCTTTGATGGTCATTCATATTGATGGCAAAGCCTGGGCTTTAAAGCCACACAGTGACAGAGGACAATCTGTTCTTTATTTTCTCGGGGTTTAGACATTGAACAAAACTCCTTTTCATCCAGTCCTGAAGAACATACCTGGTAAAGTAATTCAAGGTGAGACGCTTGAGGTCACTTGAAATGTGGGCATAGATGAGGAGGAAGATTACAGTACAGTCATTTCTTATCATGCTCAGCACACAGGCCACCAGCAGGTAGCAGGCACTACATTGCTGGGCATCCACTTCTACTTGGAGACCAGATGTCACTGCAGATGAAGAAAGGGATCTGCAACAACATCTGCTCAGCCATTACAGTACACTGCAGCTGAGCTGGGTAGAGGGTCTGTGAGAAGTCTGGACACCAGGAAGAGAAGCTTTGGGCTATACTGGGCAGAATGGCTGTTTCTCCAGCCCCACTCTGAGTCACTTTACAGAGACCTGTGGCCTGGCTGGGCAGGAAGGAACTGCAAAGACAGAGCTGTTTGCCCAGCAGTACACAGAGCTAACCCCCAGCAGAAATAAGATGCACACTTGCTCCTGAGTGGGCACAGTAGATGTGTGATCTGCAGAGCCGAGGTCCCCAGCCCTGAAATAGACTATAGGTGTCTATTCCTCACAGTCTTGGAGGCTGTAGGTCCAGGACCAGATGCCAGCATATTCGGGCTCTGGAATTAGTCCACTTTTTGCTATGGCCTTGCATGGCAGAGAGAGGTGTCTGAGAGCACAGCAGGTCTTACAGACAGGCCATCCATGTCAGAGCATGTAGCCATAACTGCCTCCAGAAGCCCATCTCCAAATAGAGTCCTCTTGGGGATTGGAGCTTCAGTGCAAGTTTTGGGGGATACAGCATCATCTGTGCTGAGCCCTAGGATTGTTCAGCTCCTCCAGAGGTGGAGTTTGGGAAGTGGGGAGTAGGCTGCTATTGACACAGCAGGCTCCCACTTGGAGTAGGCAGCCAGCTGCTTTGTTATGCATGTTCCTAATATTTGAATCCTCACAATCTTTAGGCAGAGCCTACATCTTGATCTTACAGCTAGGAAAACTGAGGCTTGTGGGAATTGATTAGCTGGAAGGTCACACAGTTGGTGACCAGACAGGAAGTCAAGCTCAGGGGGTCTAGTCAGAAGAGAGGGAGACAGATCTGGGCATCTCTTCTTCTCGTCACAGTGGCTGCCACCCCTTGGCACGATGGCCACCCAACAGATACGCAGGCATGAGCTAGGGAAGCATGTTTTAAAGCACATATGAAAGTACTTTCTACCATATTATGTGGCTTTGGGTGGTGGGTTTTTTGTTTTTGTTTTGTTTTTGCGGTACTGAGCATTGAGCCCAGGGCCTCCATCTTTAATCCTTTTTTGTTCTGAGATACCATCTTGCTGAATTGCCCAGGCTGGACTTGAATCTGTGATCTTTCCCTATCAGCCTCTCAAGAGTGCTATAATTATAGCATCCACCATGGGGTAATGCTTTTCTGTACCCATCGATTCCATTATTCTTCACATATCAACATGAGGTACTCTGCCAGGCGTGGATGGGGTGTGGGTATCGGTAAAATGTTGCTGATAAGACAGTTTAGACACTCGTTTATTTTGAGAGCTGTCTTGTTTTTCCACATAAAACACTTCGACTCACAAACTACTAACACTTAATGGAGCCTGGCCCCAAAACCAGTGATGGGAAGACTGACTTGTCTGCATAGAGGTCCAGCAAGTGCCCTGCAGGGGCAGGGCCTTTGAAATACACATGTGACCTCCCTGTGATGATGGGCAACAGGTCTATGTCGTCAGGTCCACAAGGAGGACAGTGGGAGAGGAGCACAGAGCTACACAGGAGAGCCAGCCCTGTTCCACCTTTCCTCACAGAAGGGAGCTCATGAAAGCCACAAGACCACATCTTCACATGATAGCCATGTGCCTGTGCAGCATGAATTTGTCTAGGGAAATCATACTGCCACCCTCCAAAGCCTAGGTGAGAATGGGCCAAGCCACACTCATTAGTGGTAGGAGAGCCTACTGGAGTGGCCCTGACCTCCCACCCTTCCGTCTACATGAAGGTCTTGGGGTCTGGGGCAAGAAGAGAGTCAGAGGCTTTGGTTCTGCTGCCAGACCCTTCTGGGACCCTCTCCAATCTCCTCTCCATTCACCTATTGGGAAAATATGTTTCCCAAGTCCTCAGATGGGAGTAGAATAGAGGGTCTGCAAGAAGTCTGGACACCAGCAAGAGAAGCGTTAGGCCATGCAGGGCAGAATGGCTGTTTCTCCAGCCCCACTCTAAGTCACTTCACAGGGGCCTGCAGCCTGTCTAGGCAGGAAGCAGCTGCAAGGACAGAGCCATTTGTCCAAAAGTACACACAGCCAAGCCCCGGCAGAAACACGGTGCATACTTGTCCTGAGTGGGTGTGATCTGTGGAGCCAAAGGCCCCAGCCCTAGACCTGGGACACACCAGGGCAGCCCAAAGGAAAATTTTCTGATGAGTGTGGTTGGGTGCTCAAGACAAAGAAGACTGGCCTGGGGGTGGCCAAAGGAAGCATGCTGGCCCTGTTGGAGGGGCCCATAATGGAGGGACCTCCCCCAGGCTTGGACCCCCAACAGAGGCCAAGAATGTTCTGGAAGGCTTTTTGGCCCCTAGTCCACCATCACAGGGAATGTGGGAGGGGCCCAGGGAAAGGGCTCCCCATCACATTTCTGGGTACTTCCCACTGAAGCTTGCATCTGTGCCGGGCTTAGAGGGGGCCTAGAGATGCTGTCAGTTCCGGCCTAGAGTGAGATTTCTGCCACAGGACTCAGGCTTCTTGAGACTGTGTCCTCGACGGAGCCTGCAGCTGCAGGAGCGGCACCCATGGAACACCAGATGTGTAACCAACCTTTGGCATCACTCAGCGGGGCTTAGAAGCATGAAGCCTTTAGGGTTCAGGCTGATGTGTGGCTGCCAGACCTACACTGTGGTACCCCTTGCACATGGCCGCACAGACACCAGGGCCTGCCTTCTCCATGAGAGCAGGCTCTGTGGACAATGACCGGTCTTAAAGATTAGTGTTAATCTTTCACACTTTTGATTTCTGTAATAAATTTAGATATAAACTCACCACTGGGGTAACGTGGTATTTTTCCATGTGCCGTTATATAGCATCTAAGTGGGATCCTGTGACGTACCACCTGCCGTCACCCAGCAGGATGGAGACATCGCATCAGGCCCCGCACCAGCCAAGGAGAAGGCTGTCTCTGCAAGGTTCCCCTGCCGTGCCTCCCTTCCCTCCAGCACTGAAGACGGGGTGGGACCCACCACCGAATCCCCACTGCAGAACATGTTCTTTCTATTTCCTCGCTAATAGGAAACAGAGTCATCTTCCTATGCAGCTCCAGATTTCTCTGAAAAATGCAGTTTAGACACAGCACAGTCACGAAACATTCAGCCTGCGCCCTTTTGTAGCTGCCACAGGAGACAGATATGTACTTTAGTCTCTGATTTCCTAGGCCCTCCTTCCAGATCTCAAGGCTGGGCTGGCAGAATGCATTTCTTCATTGGGGAGGGGGCACCCCTTTGCCAGTGCTTTAGGCTGGTTCATCTCAAAAGCACCTCTGGGTCGGTACTGAGTGACTGGAGATCCACAGTTGGTTGCTGAAGCTGTTAGCAGCCCTTGGTCACATGGGTTGCATGTGATAGCACTGCCACCATAGAGGATAAGGACAAGGAGACAGAAACGTGAGGCTGAGACAGGATCATCTAGAGAAGGCTGGGCTTTGGGTGTGAGCCCTTGGAAGAAAGGCCAAGGTGACTTTGGAGGTCCTTTGTACCTGGTGTCTTCTAAAACATGGGCTTCTCTCACACAGGTACCCTGGCCAGTTATTGAGCAACCACACCCCCAACTCTAGCCCAAAGCTGGCACCTCAACAGCCAGGCTGAGAGTAGAAAGGGGTGCTGTTCCTCAGCCCAGGAACAGGGACACCCCTGCCTGGTGCAAGGAACAGGTGTCTTGGTAGCAGGTGTCAGGACACACACATACCACATCTTCCTCCCCCGGGTGCTGACCTGTTTGACACTCAACCTCAAAGATCAGACTGGGAGCTAGGTCTAGGGCTGAGGCACCTCCCTGAATGTTGGTCCTCAGTCGCTGCCCCACTTTCACCCCAACCAAAGGGAGGGAGTGCTGGCACTGGCTGCAGTCCCAGTGCAGGGTGGCTGGCTAAGGGCAGCAAGCAGATGTCTCAGGGAGGCCCATGTGGCCGCATTGGATGTCTGGTGGCAGGCCGTATGGTTAGAGAAGAGTGGGCTGCAGAGGCACCCACATAGCCTTCCCCCAGCCCATGCTGGCTGTCACTGTTCCTATGGGGCATTTCCTGAACAGCCACGTTTGGGCTGCACCTTCCTGTGTGCAGGGCAGTCGGGGTGAAAGTTTTTACAGAGTTTCACATAAGTTTGCCTTATGTGAGAGATGAGTTGGGCCTGGTGCCTGGCCGAGAACCCCTGTGCATCAGAGTCCCAGCAGTGTATGAATTTAACCTTCCAGTCATATATTTTTTAGAATCATGAACTTTGGAAATTACCAGTCTAACTTAGAATTTGACCTTTGCTGTGTGAACCCTGGCCTTTCTTGGGGTCATCTTTTGAGCTGGAGAGACTTAGGTATCCCATGGTCCTACTCATTTGTCTGGTGCCATTTTCTGCAACAGCTGTGCCCCCTTGGCGAGCCGGCCAGAGCCTGTGTTCCCAGTAACTGGCTAAACCCAGCTCCACCTCTCAGGGGCCTCTCAGAGTCTGACAAAGTCCCGCACTCGCCAATTCTGGATTTACAACCTGCTGGCAACAGGCTGGGATGGTTCTGGTTGGGGGCGATTCCTGGAACCTGGCCTCTTCGTCCACAGGGCTATCTGGATGGGGCACATGCTTAGAGCCAGTGCTGGTTCTCTGGGTGACAAATTGGCCTTCTTGATGACAGGGTGGGGGGACTTCTGGAGCTGCTTCTGGCAGATGCAGCCCCTTACAAAGATCAGGGGACCCACAGCTGATTTCCTGTGTGTGACTTTCTGCTGTCACGGGAGTGACTTGCAGTGCTGTTTTTTATTAAGCATGAGGACGACCCTCACTCTTGGCAGTCGCCTGGTGGGCCCTCCCTTCAGGCATGGCGGGTCTAGGGCCCACAGAGGAGCCAGCTGTCACTGTGACTCCGTGGGCTTGGGAGAAAACAGATGGGTGTGTGAGGGCATTGGCCTGTGGGGAAGTGCTATGTGTACCCAGCCCCAGCTGCAGGAGCCTCCCCACTTGTGGCTTCCTCAGTTACGTCAGTGTTAGAGGAAGCTGATGTCCTGTTTGGGCCGTGGGCATGGCTACTGATGTACAGATGGAGAGGTTAATGGGGAGCCTTGATGAGGGGGCTCTCCTATTAATCAAAGCCTGCAAGCCTTTCTCTCAGTCATGCTGGAGCCATACAGAAGTGGCCTGGCCTTGGGGCTTATACGGCTTTCACCCTTCTGTGTGGCCAGACCCGCTCCCCACCAAGAGTGTCTCTTTGCTCTGCCATATGAGGTGGCTCAGCAGTCAGCCCAGGATTCTAGGTCACTGCTCCAAGTTGTTCCAACTGCAGATCTTCCGAGCCTTCAGAAGGTGACGTGTCTGGCCCGCCCCTGGAAGTGCACAGCAGCCTGGTTGGCAAGTGCTGATGCTCTCACATCTCTTTCCTCTGAGCTCACAAGAAATGCTGGCTGCACACGGACTTGCTCTTGCTTCCCTTGTGGGACCAGCTGACCACCCTCAGTGTGGCAGGTTGTCCTGGTGTCATTGTCTGGCAAGTGGCAGCTCTTGAATAAGTCCAGGATGACACACACCCCTCTTCCAGGCCCCTGGTGGGTGGTGCCCTTAGGAAGAAACGTAAAAACCTTCCCCAGAGTGTGCCTATGGCAGACAGTGTGCCTATGGCAGGCATTTTTGGGCAGGGGAATCCATGTCCTCTGTGGGAAGGTATTGTTTGTTGATGGAGTCCACATGACTGACTCCAATGCTCCCTTATACCACATGAAGCTGTCTTCCATCTGCTGCTGTCCTCTGGCTCACTGTGCTGGCCACACTGCCCAGATAGCCATGGCAGGACCATCCTGTGGCCGAGCACTGGAGAACAGGCATAGAGGACCGTGCACTGCCTCTCTGAGAGTGGCTGAGGCCCCATTTCACAGTTGCCCTGTTGCTCTTTTACCTTCGAAATGTCGGCACTTCCTGTAGTCCATTCACTCCAGCAACTTGCACCGACCCACTCAGCCCAGAGACACCTAAACAATTGGAATGGGTGAAAATGGAGATAGGAAAGCCAGTGTACAAACGTAGCTGCAGTGGCCCTCTGGAACCCTGGCTCCGAAGGCTTCAGTATCACCCCTGGGCCTGGAGGTTCAATGTGTGGATTGCTGGCCTAGGATGACTTCCTCCCTAGGTAGTGTGGCACCTCAGTCAGCCAGTGGGCTCCCCACACAGGCCTCCATAGAGAGACCTGCAGTGGAGATCACTGTTAGCACGGTGTTCCCGAGTTTTAGGCAAACTATGTCTTCATTGTTCATAGCTGCTGGTGACACAGACACTCCAGGGCCATAAGGGGGAACAGCCACACATTCTTGCTGGCACATGACCTGACTAAAGAATTTCTCTCAGAATATGGGTGCATTTGTGTTTGTCAACAGAGAAGGCCGAGCCCTCCTCACTGTGTGTGTTTGTCCCAGGAGCAGTATGCCTGTGTTAAGGGCCGCATGTGGCCTGTGGGCTACAGTGGAAGGGCAGTCCCCTGTGTAGCTGACACAGGCCTTGGCATGAAGCAGCAGTATGGTCTGTCATGAACTGAAGTGTGTTGTTGCCAGTCATTTGTGGAATTTAGTTGTGGAATAGCTTGACTCTTCTGAGCGACAAGAGGCAAGACCAGCAAGAATGCGGCAGTACAGGAAGCAAGCGGGGCAAGAATGGGCTCCCCACAGGGTCTGCCTGGCACCCCTTCCTGGCCCACTCGCCATCCCCATCATCTTCCCAACTCTCCTGCGGAAACCAAGGCACAGAGGCCTATGCAGCTGGGGGAGGAGCCTGGCGCCTTTTCTGGCCACAGCCTGGGCCCAGTGCCCAGCTGCAGAGGCTGGGTCTTTCTGGGCATTTTTCCTGGCCCATTGGCCTCTTCAAGGTCTAGAGAGCTGGGAGCTCCCAATTCTCTGAGGAGCTGCAGGGTCTCCTGGTGCCTGTCTCTGTGTGTCCCCCTGCAGGAGTGGAAACCAGAAGGGGCAGAGGAGAGGCGGCATTACTGCCAGCGCAGAAGTGCTCTTCTCCTGTAGTGGTTCACGGCTTCTCTCCTGCAGCAGTGTTGTTTACCTTCTCAGCTGGATTCTCACTGGCTTCCAAAGCCATCTCACCATATGCTCAGGTTTACCTCACGTGCAGAATTTATCAGACAGCGTCAGTAGCCGTAGAACAGCAGTGGCTCCAAGTTAAAAATTTCGCTTTGATTGCTACAAATCCAAGGGCCCTTGGGCCCAAACCTTCTACTGCAGTTTGCACATGGATTTTTATAGCACGTTAGTACTGGGGGAGATTCCAAGGAAAATAGTTCTCTCTATTAGAACCAGCTGTGACTCTCAGCCGGTGACTCACTCCTTTTTTAATTGGGCGGGAGAACCAGTCAGAGACAGGGACTCAGTCAAGACGTTGTTTGTTTTGCACAGGGTATCCTAGCCACAGCCCGCCCAGTCGTACCCATCTGCAACTTTTGTTTATTTAACTTTTTCTTCCCTCCTCACAGTTCCAATTATAAAAACAGAACCCACCGATGACTATGAGCCTACCCTGACGTGTGGACCTATGAGCCAGGGGTTAAGTCCTCTCCAAAGACCATACTACAGCCCACAGCTTGCGATGCCACCTGACCCCAGCTCCTGCCTTGTGGCCGGCTTTGCCCCATATCCACAGAGGAGCACCATGATGTCCACGCCTCCCAGCTCCAGTCCAAAGCTCCATGACCTTTCTTCCGCAGCCTACACCAAGGGCATTGCCAGCCCAAGCCACAGTCACCTTGGACTTCAGCCGCAGGCTGCAGAGGCCCCCACCGTTCAGGAAGTGCCAAGACCCATGGCCGTGCAGCCTGGCTCACCCAAGCAGCCCCCTCCTGTCCTGCTGCAGCCGCAGGTGAGTCCACAACTGAGCAGTAGCTGTTCCCTTGGTTACCAACAAGCACTCTGTCCCAACAGCCCCTCCTCTCCACTTCCATCCACTACCCATGAGCCAACCTGCTTGCAGTCCTCAGCCCACCCTCCCGCCACGGGCCAGCAGCAGCAGCAGTCACCGAAGGGTCGAAGAAACGAGTCTCCAGTCACCGGGCCACTGTCACTGCCAGAGGTGCGTGAGGACAGTAATCATAATTTGGCCCCTATTCCTGTAACGATCAAGCGAGAACCTGAAGAGTTGGACCAGTTGTACCTGGACGATGGTAAGTACCCACACATGTACAGGTGTGCGCTCCACCTGCGCCCTGCCCGGGAGCTCGCGGAGGAAGCGGGGTGCGGAGGAGCTGCGATCAGGCTGATGTCTGGTGGGGGAGACCGTCCCTCAGTGTGGTTGCGGGTGCTGTCGCGTTGCCATGCTGTGCTGTGCTGTGCTGTGCTAGTCTGCAGCAGCAAGCTGCATGGCAGTGGCTCTACTTCAGTGGTTACTGTGGCCCCTTCCTGGGGATTACCGGGTCCAAACTTGGAAGCCCCAAGTTTGTTGATGAAAGCTGAACAAAAAACTGCCTGTGTGCTCAGAAAGTAGAAGAGAATACTTGTGGGCCTTTGAGGAGTTTCTTTAGAGAACAGTCTTGAGACAAAAGCCTAGCTGGGATTAATGTTTTACTCTGGGCAGCCATGTGGAAATATTTAAATATTTAAATGTCAGGAGCTCAGCGGATGTGAAGAAGGAGCAAGGTGCTTCTGTCCAGACAGGAACCTCCTCCCAGTCCAGCACATATGCTTGCTCAGGACAGGAGTGCAACAGAGCACAGTATGTCCAGGATGGCTTGCAAAAGCAGCACCTGGGATGTCGGTGGTCTGGCCAGTTGGTACAGAAGTCTGAGTACCAAGGCGTGTATGACAGACTGGACTCTTCTTGTTTTTCTACATGTGTTTGTGTTTGAAAGAGTCCCTCCTTTTTTGGAGATGAATGATAACAGGTCCCCTCACCGTAGTGCCTCGGCGACCAGCCTTCAGGCGACCACCTGAAGCAGTGGTGATCTCTCATTAGGAATGAGCTCAGTTCATGTTTTCTGGGCTGCTTGGGTTGTTTGGTCTCCATCCAAGGCACAGCCAGTTTTCCTGGTATGAGTTGTTTGCCAGGCCAAGGTGCTGGTCAGCATGCCTAGAGCAGCATGCCCCACCACCTAGACCTGGTTGGGCCCAGGGCAGTGCTGAAACTTGCTCAGTCTCCTCTGCCTTGAGGTTTAGAACTTGTAGCCTCTTTTGGTTGGTCTGCCATGAAAGTAGCAGAGCTGAATGCTGTTGGCTTTTTCCACTGCTGTAACTGTCAGCTTCCAGGCATTCCTTTTGTTTAAAGGGGACCTTTGGAAGGAATATTTGGAAGTGCCCAGGGATCTGCTTCTTGTTCTTCTGAAAGACTGTGGTGTGGGATGGGCTGGCCTGTGGGTGAGGAGCATTTTAAGCTTCATGGTAACAGGCCCAGTGTCTACCCCAAGTGACCTGGTGGACAAAATGCTTGAGCTTTAGGGTTTCAAAAGCTTCTGCTGAATGTCATCCTCCAAATTTCTAACTCAAGGCTACAAGCTTTTTGAGGACGATGCATTCAAAATTTGGGTTTAAAAACTATCTAACCCTTGCACACAGTGCTCTGGTCTATGGTGTACTAGTTGGTCGTGTTCCTGTGCCATTGAGCTTTCCTTCTGCCCTTGAGTGAGGGGCCCATAGCAGCTCACTCATGAGGCCCCTCATTTTTCTGGGCCTCTCCCCTGCTTTGAATCCATATTCCAGGGCTATGGCTACCCTGAGGACCTTCCTGAAGATTCATTACCACCACAAGATGTCAGGAAGATGTACCAATTTGTATCTGACTGTCCACTCCAAATTCATTTTCATATACTCTGTAAACAAAACTGCCCTTAGGCCTCTTGAGGTGGTCAGGCTTGCAGTGATGGGCCTCATAGCACTGATTCCTTAGCTTGAGAATTCTGCCCAAGGGGCCACAGTGATAAGCAATTGTGAGGCTCCTGCAGTCCCCACTCAAGCTACTTCAGGAAGTGCTATATGTTCCTACCAGGGCTTTGTCACCTGGTCAGGGGCAGGGTGGCCTTGCAGAGGCAGTTGGACCAGCCAGGCCTGGATTCCCACATCTGGGCAGTGCCCTGTGGCCCAGAGACGGAAAGCAGGTTCAGCCTCGTCTCCCACTGCTCTGGAGGTCACGGCTGCCAGTGTCAGCTGCAGCTTGGTTGTGAGTGGGAATGTGGGGCAGGTGAGATGCTCTGGGAGGTGAGGATGCTGTGTTCAGTACACTCAGCATGTAGAGTGTGATGCTGGCACTCTTCCCACAAGATTGGCTGGAGCTGCAAGGATGGAAGGAGACATAGGAGCATATCATTTGTTACAGACTTTGTTGAATTTCACCCTTCTGCCTAAGAGAAGCACAGGCATTGCCAGTCTCCTATCACTGAGGTGTAACGGTGCTGACACAGGAAGTCAGTGCCATGAGCTCTCCCTAAGGCAGACAGGGAGCCTTTCATTAGGCAGAGGAACCCATCCTAGTATGATGTCTTTTCTTTTCAGTCTCAGTTTACATTTACAACTACCCTGGGGAAGGAGCCTTGAGAGTGGAAACAACCACAAAAATCTTCGCCAAAAAATTAAACTCCATTGATTTCAAATGGCGTTAGTAAGAGGCAAACAGTCTTTGTCAAATTATAAAACAGGAAGAATTGAAAGCTGGGGACATGGATGTACTTTTAGTGGGAGTGTTCTATGGAATGGGCCTCTGGGTTTCCTCTGACACCCTGTGGCAGTGGTGTAGCTGAGTGAGGCTGAGTGAGGCTCTGTACTCCTGAGCAACGTTCTTCTGGAGTTTAGCTCTATGTGGGCACAAGGCACCCTGAGTCCTCCCTAGAGCACAGACTCAGTTTCCTGTAATTGCAGAATTGCGGATAGAAAGGAACACAGAGGGCCAAGCATGTGGCCAGAGCAGTCCCAAGTGACTGGGAGACTGGCCAGCTCTCCCCACCAGCACTTACCCAAAATGCTGTTCTTGCCTGTGGAACTGAAGTTGCCAGTTCATTCTGGCCCCTTGTTTAATCATTTGTACTGGCTCCTTCTGCACAGGTGTGTGGGGGTAGAGAGGGGCTGTGATTCTAAGGCAGCTGGACTTGGGAGGAGGTAGGACGAATGTATCCCACCTATATTTTTGTTGAGTTTTAGTTTCCTTTGGGTTTTGATTTTGTTTTCTGGAAATATGAGTAGTTTTGAGAGTCTAGGGCATTCTGGGTACATATATATATTTTCAGTATTTGTATCAGAATGCGATTCAGGAGGGCAGTTCACATATAATATGTGCATACAGCCGGAGTTTGGTCACATGTTAGAACCTGGAGGGGTGGTTTGCATTCTGGACATCCATTTATCTCAAGGAATGATTTAAAGCTCAGAATAAAAAAATGAACCCTCCCTTGATCTGCTTAGGGTTTACTGTTTTTCAGTCATTTCTATTCTCAAGTTTTGTTGCAAAAATCCTTGGCCCTTAAATAAATTTCAGTGGTAATTTCTTATGCGTGCCAACAATCTTCATAAGATTTAAGCTTTCAATTAAGACTTCTTGAGCATGGCAAAACTGCAAAGTATATTTAAAAAGTATTAGTATTATGAATGTCATGTTATTTTAAATGTAAGTTTCTAAAAGCATGCCTCAGAGTTATACAAGAGCTGTTTTTCCAGGTCCTTCCCTGAATTGGCCATTGTCAAAAGCTGGGCTATGTGGTGATGCTCCTGTTCTGGTACAGGCCCCCTCTTAATTGTACATGTGAACATGGGCAGCTCCCTTATGCATTGGCTCCTGTTTTGTACACACCAGATGGAAACTGTTCTAAGTTGCTTGTGAGATCTGTGGCGCATATTCTAGTATCTGTGCGAAGGGGACTGGTGGCAACAGAAGCACCACTTTGCTGGAAGGAGGACCCTCCTCTTAGTTTATTTTGGCTGAAATGACTGGTCCCAAGGTGTTTGCCTCTCTGCCACTGTGTGCCCCCGTCACTGTGGCTTCCCCATGGCCTCTGCCACAATCAGGCCTTTCAGTTCCCCTGCAGGCTTTTGAGTTTGCAGAAATCTAGATGTCATTAAAACAACAAGCAGGTAGACGAAGGAGCCCAATCATGTCTGCCCTGTCTGGGCTATGAGTTTCTCTCTTTTCCCCCGCCCCCTTTCCTGAGCTTAAGCTGCTCTGGGAGAGAACAAAAACCTTTCCTCATGGAAAGTTTTACTAACCTGGCAAAGCGCCCAGGTCTGAGCTTTCCCTGTTGCTAACGATGATTGCAAGAGCCCGTATTGCAGTGATCAAACACTCCGAGTTGTAAATATTGTGGACGTAGACTACTACATGATGGGTAGAAGAATGAATTCAGCCATGCAAATAACTCATTAGGGTCAGTCCTTTGCACACTGGGAAGTCTGCATGGGGGTCATGAGGCATGAAATACATACCATATGTCCCCTGGGGTGGAGACTGCTGTAGGCAAGGTAGACCAGCTGGCTGGATAAGCAATGCTCTGGAGACTCCTGAAGGAAAGATCTCTTGACAGGGTGAGTTTATGGAGGCCTGGGCCTAAAACAGCTGCTTTGAGGTGCAGAGTCTCTAGTTACTCACTCTGGGATAAGGAAAGCCAGGAGTGACTACAGCAAGTTGTTTCTAAACTTGTGCTTTTGAGCCACAGCACATCAGATATGTAGACAATCAACTTAAATATTTCAACATTTGTTTAGATGTTTGGTTGGTATCTTTTACATTGAACCCAAGTGGTAACCAGTGAGTACCTGAAAGATTTTCTGGGAAAAGTCCAACAGTTTAATGTGTGTCTATTAACTGGTGGACAAATATTCTAGTGCAGGCTTTTCCCTATGTCCCATGATTCATGCTTGTGTGGTGGGACCTTGTCACCTGGAGCAGGGGCAGGCAGGATTCTGCCCCTTTAGCAAAATCAGACGTGGACAGGTGGGGTGACTCCACACTGTCCGCTGAGTCAGGCTCTCTATAAATAGGGTGTGTATTTGGCCACCACAGACATACATCGATGCTGCTGCAGGCACTCAGTCCTGTAACTTGCTGGCTTGTGATGTGGATGCCTTGTCCTTTCCATCAGGCAAGGAGGGAGAGAAGGGAAGAGGTTGTTCTAGTGGCCTGGGGCCTGCTCGGACACTGGAGTAGAGGGCTGGTGGGTTCTGAGCACCTTTTTCAGATCTCTGATATAGACATTAATATGGAATACTTTGATTTATAGTGTATTCCTAGCCAAAGTATCATTCCACCACCCCATTATCTTCTGCATACTTGGAAGAGAAATTTGGAGGTATTGCTTTCAGCTATTATTAACTATTTGCTTTTTACTCTTTGAAAATGGGACTTAGCTTGTTCCCTTCTTCAGTTTAAAAGTTGTTTGAAATTATTAATTTGAAGGAAGGAGATAGAGGTAGAATTTTAAAAAGCTAAAGGAAAAAGCTAGAAAAGTTTCATGACTTGGGAAACTATACTGTCTAGTGTTAAAGAACATTCATAACCAGCACAACTTGTGATCAGATATGACTGCATTTGTAATTTTTTTGTCATTTCTAATGGGCAAGATCTGAACAGTAGTAAAGTGTTAGTGTATATTTTGTTATTGTAATGCTCTTTTTTTGAGTAGATATACTATTTTGTTTCTACAAATAGATTAAAAACATTACAGAAACATTTAAAATCATATTTCTTCGTTTCCAATCAATTTGTATAGTAGTGTTCTGCTGTCTGTGCAGTTTCTTTTACTAAGACACATCCATTCCAAAGTAGGTTTTTATTTCATAATGAGAAATTACTTTTCTAAGTTGCTTCACATCCATGAGCCAGAAAAATAGCATATTATTGTACTACATCACGAGAATATAAAGCCATACTATTTAAAGCACAGTAGCCACATTCGAGGTCCAGCAGTTGGGAGCCCATCAGAGAGTGGTACTTTTGGAACGAGTGGTGACTAGGGCAACGAGGACTCTATCACATCTGTGTTTCTGCACAGAACCCTCAACTTCCCTGGCATTGAGCTCTTCTTCCCCTGGAGCAATGGCTCAGATATGTTCAAGTAAACTTCCTGATAGAAAAGTATGTTCTTGCCTAAGGATTCCAGAGGAGCTGCAAGTAACTGACTCACAGATGTCCACCCAGGCATAGAAGAACATGGGCAACTGGAACCGTAATTGTCTTCCTATCAATGTAGTTTCTAGCCCAAGATTAGCAGCAAAAAACCAGAAACCCCAGTGGCAGTGACAGGGTTAGTACTCTGAAACTTCCCAGAGTGCCTTTTTACATCTATTTTCAAATTTACATATTGGAGCTTACAGCAATCCTTTGGATAGGCACAACTGCCAATAGTACCCTTACTTTACATGGAAAGAAACCGAGAAAAGTTATTTGACTTGTTTAAAGCACAATCCCAAGTGGCAGACCCAGGAGCATGCCTTTTGCACCAGTTCTCATGTCAGCATGTCCTCTCTCTCAGCTTGACTAGAGACTGATGAATAAGACTCCTACTAAACAGCCTAGCTTTCAAGTGCAAATTGACCTCGAAAGCCACTGAAGAGCACACATATATTTCCCCTTCAGCAGAGAGTTTCTGATTATTAACTGAAGTTCTCTTTCATAGCTCAGAGAGGACTGGATGAGTTCCAAAGTGATTGGTAGAGGACTCTGACCCATACCCCCAAGAAGTAATAGAAATACTGGCAAAACTGTCAGATCAACCATTTTGGGATCTGAAAATTAACAAAAGGACAGAATAAATTGAAAAGCATTTATGTGAGAAAAACCTAGTGCCAGAAGAAAGAGGAATCTGTAACATTTTAGCCTGTGGCTGTGCTCACCCTAGCAAGCTTCATGGAGCATAGCTGAGAAGAGTCCACAGTTGTACAGAGAAGTGGCTGGGATTTTTTTAAACCTTCATTCCCAGAGTGCAGGTAGCACTTTGACTGGTCCTGAAACTCCTTGGCAAAGCCCCAGTCCCAGGCCAAGTAAAAATTGGCAGCTTTTAGTCCAGTTGTGATGGAGGGAGCTGCTCAAGGCAGTAGTTACCACTGGGGCAGACAGGAGCCTGACCAAACTAGACAACCACAGGGAGTGATGAAAAGTCCTAACATACTCCTGGGGACTTGGAAGGCTGCATATATGCAAATGGATGTGTGCTTGCTTAGGAAAAGAGGCCCCGGGCACTAGCCTCTGGCTGACCTAAGACCCTGGGCAAGCGGAAGTAAAAGCTGAGTGGACTCATCAACAGGCTGCAGTTGGAAGGTAGGGTGAACACATAGGTTTCCTTGATAAAGATGGAAGACGTTAGGCTCCAGGGCTGAGGCAAACCTTATTGTCGGCAGATTGTCAAACTCTGCTGACCAGATATAGGAAGCCAAACCTAAAATAGAAACAGGAATTTCTTAAAAAGGGAACAGAAAACTTAGTGTCCACACACTCTAAGGAATAGAGAATCTACAGAGTTAGTCCAGGAAAGTCTATACTCCAATAAACAATAAGGGAGAACATATACTAGCATTATCAACAAATCCAACTAGAAGGAAATCTTAATGAGCATTATTATAGCATACTACCTATTGTGTCCATTTTTTAAACTAAAAAGTTAAGAGAAACGCAAAGAAATGTGAAAATATGTCTCATACACAGAGAAGTAAACCCCACAGCCAATGAAAAATGTGCCTGAGAGATCTCAAGTATTGAGTAAAAAAGGCAGTAAATCAGTTATTATAAATATATTCAGAGAATTAAATGAAACTATATTTTAAAACTTAAACGAAAGGATGACAAAAATGTCTCACCAAATAGATAATGTCAGTAATGAGATAGAAAATTCTAGAGTCAAATAGTTTTAGAGTTGTAAAGTATAATACCTGAAATGAAAAAAAGTTTCTAGAAGATCTGAACAGCAGATTTTAACTGGTAGAGAAAAAGAATCACTAAACTTGAAGGATGAATAATTATATAGTCTGAGGACCACCCTCCTCCCCCATAAAGAAGAAGAAAGGAAATAAACAGAATCTCAAAACATGGGGCACCATAAAGCATAAAGACATACACATAATGAAAGCTCCAGGAAGAGAGGAGACAGAAAAAGACTAGAAAGATATCTGAAGAAATAATGGTCAAAAAGTCACAGATCTGATGAAAAATATTTCATACAGTCAAAAAAAGATCAGCAAACTCCAAGTTGAATAAATTAAAAGGCATTAATATTTAAACACTTCAGAGTGAAACTATCAAAAGCCCAAGAAAAAATAGACAATCCTGAAAGTAGCAAGAGCATATTCCTCAGACATATAGGCTTAGTAAAACTGGCTGATGACTTCTCATTAAGATGCTGGGTGTCAGAAGACAATGGGGTGACATATTTAAAATGGTACAAAAAGAAATACTTGACCAAAAATTCTATATCTGGCAAAACTAACCTTCAGAAATAAAGCTGTTTTCAGACAAAGCTGCACATGGTTTGTTGCATCCTGATCAATAAGAAATATACTAAAGAAAGCCCTTTGAGTTGAGGTAATTCAGATGCACATGAAGAAATAAAAAGCATTAGTAAGACTAATTACTTAGGTAAATAAAAAAAACAGTGTGAACATATTTTTAAAGTTCCTTTCTTCCCCTAAGTGGTTTAAAGAAAGATGTCATTCATTTGACAATAATAGCAGAAAAGAAAAGGGGTAGGGAAGAGCAAAGGGGTTGTATCAGAGCAAAGTTTTTGTATATAGTTAGAACTAAATTAGTGTTAATGTGAAATGGATTATATTGAGTAAGATGCATTTAATGTCAAGAGAACCATCAGGAAAATAACTAAAAATATGTAAAACCAAAGTGAAACAAAAGATGAAAAATGTGCTTTAATGATACACTTGAAAAACTTTTCTGTTTGAAACAAAAAAGGGTAATGATGAAAGCACATAGGAATAATATGGCTAAAAGTGCCAGATATGCTGAAAATAAATAGAAGAATGGCAAGTATAAATCCTGCCTTGTCAATAAATACATTAAATGTAAATGAACTAAATACTTCAGTAAAAAGATAGAGATTGTCAGACTGGACTTAAAAAAAACAAAACAGGACCCACTACTTGTTTTCTATAAAAACATACTTTAGATTTGAAGACACAAATAGGCTGAAAGTAAAAGGAGAGAAAACAGTAATGAAAAGAGATCTAGAGTAGTATTACTTATGCATTAGTCAGCTTTTTATCATTGTAACAAAATGCCTGACATGAGCTACTTAATGAAGAAGAGGTGTATTTAGCCAGAAGGTTTAGAGTCTGCACTGGCTTGGTTACTACTGATCAGGGCCCTCTTTCTTGACCTCTCCACATCATGGCATGTTTGTTGGTGAGTTTACATCACCAAATGGGAAGTTGGAGGAAGACTGGGATCCCATAGTCCCTTCTGAGGCACATCCCCAGTGACAATAAGACCCTTACTGGACCCCACCTTGTCATGATTCCACTTCCCAGTACCACCGTTCTGGAGACCAAGCCTCTAATCACATCACACCCTTTGGGAGCAAATTAAATCAAATCCAAATTACAACAACTATCACAGCAACTAATATCAGACAAAATAAGCTTTAAGACAAAAAGGTCAGTGTAATATTCCCTTTATCATTCCATAATGGTAAAAGGATAAACTGGATAGGAAGATAAAACAAATTATAAACACATTGACACATAGTCCATAATGCATGAGACAAAACAGATAATTTTTAAGGGAAAATAGATATTTCAAAAATATAGCTAGAGAGTTCAATATCTACTCTTAATAATGGCTCGAACTTGGTAGAAGATTAGCAAGAACAGAAAATGCTTAAACAAGGCAACTAACCAGTTAACACAGAAGATTCTACAAGCTAGGGTGCAGAATGAACAGTCTCTAGGACAGACTTCTGCTAAGCCATAGAATAAGTCTTCATAAAATTAAAAATATTAATTCTGAACATAATGGAATTAACTATGAAGTCAGCAACAGAAATTAGGGAACTTTATAAATCATTTGGAAATGAGCATATTTCTGTGTAACCTGCACTTTACATAAGAAAGCATGAGAAAAATTGGAATACTTTGAATGCAGGTGAAATGCAGCATACAAAGATTTATGCAAAGCAGTGCTTGGAGGAGAATTTGTAGTTTTATATGCCTATATTAGAAATAAGAAAGATTTCAAATCAATAATCTAAGCTTTTCTCTCAAAAAATTTTGAAAAAGAAGAGAAAATAAAACTTAAGGCAAGCAGAAGGAAGGAAGTAATAAAAATAATAGCAGAAAGCAGTGGGATGGAAAAACAAGAGAAAGTCAATGAAAGCTAAAGTTAAATCTTTAAAAAGAAAAGCAATCAACTAATCTTTAAATAGTTTGGTGGTGGTAACCCTATGGCATGTGTGCGGCTGCAGGCACACAGAGCCCTGCCTGTCAGCATTCAAGCCCCCAGCACCCAAGCACAAACAACAGTTGTTTTTTCTAAACTAAAGCCTCAGTATTCAGGTTGAATTCTGGTGTTGGCACTTTGCGATAAGTAAATGAGTTTCGTGTTGCTCTTTGGGCACTTGGTCTCTAAAAGGTTCACCATCACTGAACTAGTTTGATCAAGCAAAGTTAGAAATGAAAGGGAGGAAATTGCCATGGACTCCTTAGATAGTAGATAGATTATAAAGAAGTATTGTTAACAATCTTATGCCAACAAATTTGACCATCTAGTAAAATGGAAACTGACTTAGAAAAATATTAATAGATCTGTGTCAAGTAAAGAAAATGAATTAATAATTAAAAACTTGCTATAATGAAAGCCTAGAGAACTTCATGGTAAAATCCATCAACTATTTCAAGGAGATAAACAATGTCAAAATTCCACTCTTCCAAAAACCAGACAAGGAAGGACCACTTCTTGACTAGTTCTTTGATTATAACCCTAATACCAAAATCAGACAAAGACATCACACAAAAGAAACTATAGAGAAATATTACTTATGAATACAGAAGCAAAATTCACAACAAAATTTGAATACTGAATCCAGCAACATGGAAAAAGATTACTCACCATCACCAAGTGGGACTTATTCAGGTAACAAAGTTTAACACCTGAAAATTAAGTATTGTAAAATACCATATTAATAAAATATAGGGCAAAAACTACAAGATCATCTCAATAAATGTAAGTGGGGGAAAAAAGCATTTAACAAAACCACACCCATTTGTAATGTAAACTCCTATCAGCTTAAGGGGCTCCTCAACCTGATGAGGGAAATTCAATCACCAAAATCCACAGTGCACGTCACACTCACTGATGAAAGCTGTAGACCTGCCTTATGAAGAGAGGGCTCCACCTTCGCCCTAGCAACCAACACCATTCTGAGATTCTGGTCAGAGAAATTGGGCAGGAGAAAGAATTGAAAGACATGCTGGTTAGATAGAAGAAGCAAGGTAGCCTTTTTCATTTATAGATAACATGATGTATATGTAGAAAATCCTGTCTTCTGGTGAAAGAGACAGAGAGAAAGAGGGAGAGAAAGAGACAGAGACAGAGGGACAGAGAGACAGAAAGAGACAGAGGAGAAATCCATTACTAACAGTAATAAGTACCAAGATGGGAGACCAGCATACAAATCACCTGTATTTCTATATATAATAAATAAAAATAAATTTATGAAAAAAATCACATTTACAATGTAATTAAAGGGATATGATGCTTATGGATAAATTTAACTAAAGAAGTAAAGGACTGAGAACCACCCAGCATTGCTGAAGATGATTTCAGCCTGGGATAGAATGACGCTACATATTCCCACAGCAGACAGTGCCTGTCACAGTCAAGTCTGCTCCAGGTTATTTGTAGAATCAGTGCAATCTTTATCAAATCAAAGCAGGATTTTTCCCCACTGAAATTGACTGAAGAATGCTAAAATCTACGTGGAATTTCAGAGATGTGAAATGGCCCAAACAGTTTTGAAATCAGAGTACAGTTTGAGGAGTCACACTTCCTGATTTCAAAACTTGCTGCAAAGTTAACCAGAAGAGTGTGGCATTGGTGTAAAGTGTGTGGAACAAGGGGATCATTGTGTTTATGGTGCGCTGACTTTGACAAAGCTGTCACCATTTAACAGTGTAGTGGGAGTGTTTTTAATAAATGGTGCTGGGATGCTCAGATATCCACATGCAAAGCCACACACACACACACACAAGCTCAAAAATAATTTAGGGTACAATATAGGCGAAAATCTCCAAGACCTTAAATTAGGCAAAGATTTCTTATATGAGACATTACAAACAGTCTATAAAATAAAATCTTGATAAACTGAATCTCATCAAAATTCAAAAGTTTTGTGCCTCAAAAGATACCATTAAGAATGAAAAGACAAACCAAAGACTAGAGCAGTGGTGGCAAATCTATGAATACATAATACATGCCAGAGCAGGCTGTTTGTATCACTGAAAACTCTAGAGAAATACATTTGTTTACAATGATCTGATAAAGGGCTTCAGTCTAGAATCAACAAAGAATGCTTACTGCTCAGTAATAGTAAGGTGCTTACTGCTCAGTAATAGGGAAATGGTAAGGTCGGAGCAGTTTCCAAAGCAGATATACAGAGGGTTGGTAGGTACAGTCATGTGGAACATGATGACATTTTAACCAGTGTTGACCACATGTATGACAGTGGCTCTACAAGATTGTACCAGCTAATCATGCTGTGAACATCTCAGTCTGTATGCTTGTAAGTGCAGTCCATGATTTTGCACAGGGATGAAGTCACCTCTACTCCATTTCACGGGACACATGCCCTCATTGAATGGTATGAAAAGATACTTGATATCATTAGTCATTAGGGGATGCACAGTGAGATTCCATTTTATGTCAACTAGGGTGACTATAATAGCAGATTGTGGAGAGGACCTGGAGAAATTGGAATCTTGACATGCTACTGGTATTAGTGTAAACTAGTACCACCACTTTGGCAGTTTCTTAAGAGTTCAAATAAGTTTACCATATGACATATCCATTTTACTCCTAGGTATCTATTCAAGAGAAATCAACACAGTTCACATACAGGTGTCCTTCAAAGCATTCTCTATAATATGCTCAAAACACCTGTACAGTCCAGTATACAGATGAAGTATGGTACACCCGTGTGACAGGACAGGATTGCCCCTGAAAGCATGACGTCCTCAGTCATGCTGGGTCTGGATGGATCTGGAAAGCACAAAGCTGAGTGAAGAAAAACAGACACACAAGCTCAGTATCCCATGATCGTTTATAAACAGTGCTGGGGCAGCGGTGGCAGACAGGGCTCAATTCTAAGTGGGCATGGAACATGAGGAGTGATGGAAGTGTTCCAAAATAGGCCGCTATGGTGGTGACACAACTTTGTGTGTTACCTAAAAAATAATCACTGGTCCTAGCCTTGACAGGTGGATTACAGGAAATGTACAGCACGTTATCTATAATGTTGCTCATACGGGGACACATGATGTGCATTGCAGCATGGTGTTCTGTTTCACTTTTCTTTTCTGCTTTTCTAGAAGTGAGCTTTCAGTGTGGACTCACAGAAAGAGGCAGCAGAGTGTGAGTATAGTAGCTCACAGCTCTAATCTCAGCACTCTGGGAGGCTGAGACAGGATGATTATAAGTTGGAGCCCAGTGCTTGCTTCAGCAGTACAGATTCTAAAAATTTTTAGCCCAGCCTGGGTAACTCAGTACTTATGAGATTAAAAAAAAAGACAAACTCAACATTAAATAAAAAGTTTCAAGGGCTGGGAATGTAGCTCAGTCTGAAGGCCCTGGGTTGAGTCCCCCAGCACCCCAAAGACAGACAGACAGACAGACAGGCAGACAGACAGAATGAGCCACTTATATTTGTACTGGCTTGTAATATGGCATACTGTAAGACTTGCCCCCTTCTCAACCACAACCCGGGGTAGACTCATGCTTTAGAGGAAATGGCCCTGTTTGGGACAAGTATTCTGTAAATAGCCAAGCTTGTGGCCAAGAACAGTGGCTTCTGGTATTCCTAAGACCATGGGTTTCATTTTCTGGGTTCTTTCCTGGTCCCCTCTTTTGGACGCCTCCACCTGTGAGATGGGAGCTGTCCAGTAAAGCGGGACAACTGGCTCCGGTGTGTGGCTCTGTAACCTTGCTTCTGTCTGCCTCAAGCACAGTGTATGGACCTTCCTGCCACAAAGGTGACAGTTGAGTGCAATTTTGTGTTAAACTCAACCAGTCTTTTGAAACACTGAGGGCCAGAAGGGAAACAGCTTCAGAGCACAAGGCTTGAGTAGACCATGGCTGTGCACAGCTGTGAAGTTCAGAGAATACTGGGAAAAATCCAATTGTTTTCGTAGCCTGAGAACCCAATGTTGATGGCAGAATTTCTCCTAGGGAATAGTGTGTGTGCTTCCCACTCACCGGCCACTTAGCCAAATTACAGATTATCTTTAGGAACACAGACAGCATGACTTCCCCCCACGGGATGCTCAGAGCCCACTACCATCTGCGGGGCTGCGGCCCACATGCTTCCTGACACAGACATGAAGGCCCTGTGGCCTTGAGCAGCGTGGCTGTGTGGAGTTTTCAGAATCCTGTACTCTTTCCAGTTTTAACTTTGAAGTAGGGCTCTTTCCTCTGTTCAGATTACAGCACCAACAGTTAAACACAGCAAAACCCAAAGAAAGGTTACCCTGCATCTGCCTGCCCAGCCCCGACAGGCTGACTAACAAGCCGATAGGTACACGGGACAATAGACCTTCAGCCGGACCCTGCTGGGGTTATCACTCCAAGGACCCTGTGGCTTTGTTCCCAAGCTCCAGACAGTGGGGGATGCTGTCATCAGAGCACCCTTGAGAGGAGTGTTATCGACAGGCGTGTACTGCTTCCCAGCCCCTGAGTGAAGCCTTCTCCAGACCCAGCCTATCAGGCCTCCCAGCTGCTGCTATTCTAGATATGGCAGGAAGTTGCCTGGAAACAGCAGGCACTCACAGTCTCAGCAGCTAGGATTTCCCAGGCTCTGGCCCCACTCTGAGCAGGTTACAACAGAGGAGAAAGGCACAGCCGACGTGTCTGGCGAACGGATGGACAGGGAGGGCCGAGAAACACTGGGTGGGTGTGGAGCTGTTCTGCGTGCTGCTGAGCTGATCATCAAGGCATGAGGAGGCCTCACGTCTCCTCCCACTGCCAATGTGGGCTGGCACAGCTTCTGTGGGGTTCAGCCCTCCTGAGACTCCGTGCCTTTAAAGCATTGGATTTTAATGTCCCCCTCCCTTGTTCTGCACATGAAGTGGATGCATTTGCAATAGTCCCCAGCGTCTCCACAAATGACTTTAGCAGGGGTTGGAGGTTCACCCCAGCTAAAATCTGGAAGGCCCAGGGCTATGATTGAGACAGAGCAGCTCTGCAGCAGAGTTGCCTCCAAGGCCCAGAGAGGGAGGAGGCCTTTGCCCTGCAGATACAAGCCTTGCCAGGGGACACAGAGAAAGCCACACCCTCCCTCAGGTTAGGGAGGGGGGGTGCTTCTTCATAAACCCCTAAAATATTTTCACCACTAGCAACCAGTTAGCATCTGCAAGTGTTTTAGTTCTAGAAATTACATTTCAGGACATTTCCTTTCAATTACAGTCCCCAGATGAGATTGGTTAGGGAAGCAGAGGTGCCCCGGTCACATGGCCCTTCGGCATCTGCGGAGCATGCTGTTTGCTGCCCTTGGCCCAGCTCCCTGCTTTCACAACATCAAACTTAGAATCGCCTGTATATGCCCTTTCCTTTTTTTCCACAGTAGCTGTTGCCAGCAAGCTGTAAATTACCATATATCACTCCAGTTCAAGAACCTAAACTTTAAAACAAATTAAACTCTTGTTGACATTGTAATAAAAATCAGAATGGAACTGAACAGCACAGTAAATATGAACTTCAATTATTTTTGTGGATTTCACGTTGTTTCCTGGGCTTCCCAGACTCCCAGTACAGCAAAGTTATTTCCTCTTGGCAGATGGCTAAAGAGAAAGAAGGTGGAGGAATGGATGGAGTGAGGTGGCAGCTGCTGGCAGGGTCTACAGAGGAAGCCAGGCTCTGTCACCTGGAATATTTGCTCTGGCTTGACCAGAAGCATCAGCAGCTGTACTGGAAAACAGCTAGTGTGTGTTTGGGAAGGGTGGGGCGTAATATAAGTTTTTTCTGCATTTTAATTTAAGAAAGGAGCTCAGAGATGTTTGTCAAATCTCATCTGCTAATAAGATGCTTATGCTGGATAAAAGAAAAGTTAAAAGCAGTTGTCTATCCTTTGAAAATGTGTCCAGGACCTGGCAAAGGAATGTAGTGGTCGGTCTTTCCTCTTTTCTCCTCTCTCTGTCCCCATTTCTCTCCAGCTCATTCTCTCTCATTTCTACCTTATCTTTCATCACCATATTAACTGGAATGTTTAAGGTTTTTTTGTGTGTGTGATTCTTCCTTTGCTGAGATGGAAACAGTAGTTTCCACTGGACTAAACGCCAGCTTTCCGTCCATGGTAAAGCCCTGTCGAGGTAATGTAGAGCTTGAGTACTGTCCAGCAGCCTGTGGATGGAAATTAAGAAATTTATGAATTTGAGGGCATCTCTTAGGTGTGGCAGGCTGGCTTGGAGCTAGGATTCACCTGGGCTCGAAGCCAGGTGTCATGGCCTCCATGTGGTGCCCTGTTGTCACTTCCTGACCAGCCTACTTCCTGTCCCCTCCTTCCACTTCCTGTTTCTCTGCTTTCAAGGTCTGTCTGGCAGTGGGGCTCTTGATCAGTAGCTCACAATGTGCTGATGTCTACCAGGTGCCATCTGTGGACTTCACTCTCAGCTACCACCAATGTTGCCCTGGGTGGTGTGAGCTGGTACTTCTGCCTCTTTGCTCCCAAGGGCCTTGGCCTCACTGAGTCCCAGCCAGGCACAGGGATGGTGCAGCCCCCGCTTACTAGCTAAGAACTCTGCACTGGTGGCACAGTATGCACATAGCCTCTGATGGCTGAGCACTCACCAAGGATTAAGGAAAGGACAGGTTTGTCCACATGCTCTCACACCCTACTCCCTGCTGGATCTATGCAGTCAGGGGGAGGGTCATGTAAGCAGTATTTACTCCTTCAATTATATCATTGATCTCCATTTGATCCTCATTTGACAGATTCCAAAATCATCTAACTGTAGTCCTGCCTGCAGGTGCCTTCTAACTGCACCAGGCAGAGTCACCTGGTAGCCCAAGGAGGAGAGGGAGAGGGAGAGGGAGGAGAACTAATCAGTGAGGGCCCTGCACCTCGGCCCCATCTTCTGAAAATTATCAGAGTCTCTGTTTCTTCGTTCAGGGATCTGCTCCAGTATGTGACTCATGAGAAACGTGAAACTCAGACCCCCGCCTCAGTTTCAGGTGAATCACCCACAGTTCACTGCAAAGTCTTGTGTATGCCCAGGTTGAATGTGTATTCATTGTAAACAACTACCTCTGGATAGATAGTTCACTACATATCAGTCTTTCTTCTGCAGGCATGTTATATTTTTTTGTTTTTTGTTTTTGTAATACTAGGGTTGAACCCAGGTCATTGCTCATGTTAGACAAATAACATTAAGCTACATCCCCAGCCCTGAAGATGTGGTATAAACCTTTTTCAGAAATCAAATTGAAGTGACTAGAGAAGTTATTGCTAATTTTTCCAAAAAGAGACCAAGAGGAAAGCATTTCATAATCCTAAAACAATATGCAAAATGTTGATGGCAATTTCACCAGAGCCAGCAGTGACAGTAGAGTATCTGTAGATGGACTGGTCTTTGCTCTGTGTCGGGTCTTGAAACACCAGACAATTTCCAACTGCCCTAATTCCATCCCTGTACAGTGTCATCACAATGGGTGTCACGTTGTGTCACCACAAACATGCAATTTCCATGTGTCCACTAATAAAATGAAAACCACCTCTTAGTCCCATCTTACTTTGCCCTAGGCACTATAGGGATATACATTGTCAGCTCTCTTATCCTTTAGAATACCGCAGTGAATTTGGGGAGAATAAATGAGGAGAGATTAAATAAGCAAAATTTAATTAACAATTCCAGGTGTCAGGGAGTAAAGTACTGCTCTCATCGTGCCCCTAATGCCATGGAGGGTGAGATTCTAGGCTCCCACTCTGGAGTTAAAGGGCCAGGGGTCCCTGCAGTATGGAAAAGTCAGGTGAATGAACATGGAACTCTCTGGAAGGCCACCCGCCTCCACCTCCCATCAGTGCACTTTCACATGACTGAAGCTTGGAGGTTTATCAGTCCCCAGGCTGGCTTCTACCTCTGTCTGGTCTAGGAGGGGCCTGGGCTGAGTAGGAGAACGTCCTCCAAAAATCAGTTTGTGAATGCGTCCAGTGGTGTCCTGGGGAGTGAGACCTGCTCCACAGTGACCCCTGGCTTGTGCCAGGCATCCCTCTCATGGTCCCCTGCCTGTCCTAGCCAGCTGTGCCTGCCCCACACTGGGCTGAAAGTGGTCGGTGGGAGCCTCGGTCCAATCCTTCAGCAAGGCCTGGTGCTAGGAGTCCCCAGGGGTGTGCGTTGTTACACAAAGTCAATTAGAGTGCGTGCGTGCTGGCCCTGTTGATTTGATTTAGGACTAAGGAAAGCTCCAGTAATGTGCAATTACAAGGAACTTAATGGCCCTTTATACTGAATGCAACTTCCATGGCACCTAATACACTTTGATGAATTACTCATTATATGCAGTGTTGGAATAGCTTCCATAAAGATTAATAATTGGATAATCAATACAAAAATCCAATCTTGGGATTTTTCCACTCCTGGGTCAATATGTCCTCCAGATCTTGGGGCATTTCATTTGCCTATGAGTTCTGACTCTTTCCTCCCTCTCCTCTTTTTTTCCAAGTTAGGAATCTCTGATAGAAACTTTCCCACTTGGGTACTATGCGCATGTTTCCCATGCCTTCAGTGTCTTTCTGTGCAGATCTGGTCAGATTAAAAAATTTTGTCAACCCACAGGTATCAGGTTTGCCCTCAAGATGACCTCAGTCCAGGGGGTAAGGGGAGCACACAAGGTCATTTAAGAGTCATGACACAAGAGCTGTGATAAAACCAGGTGCCACCAGCACAGGGGATAGACAGGTGGCTTTTTGTAAGGGAGCTATGAGGGCAGAGGGTGGGCTTGGGCATAGCAGCAGAGAACCATGGGGCATCTCCATGAGAAGAGGCCTAGAAGTGCCTCCTGTCCCAGCAGTGGAGTGGTAGCCTGCAGGGGTGGAAGGGCCTCTGGGAAGGCAGGAGTGCTGCCCTTGAAGCTCTCTCCTGGAAATTCTGCCTTTAGCAGTGGGTTGTGGAAATGTGTTGATGGGACTCCATGGTCACAGCAGAGAGGAGCTGGTGAAGCGCTGCTGAATTGGTGTCCAATCCAGTGGCATGGACTTGGTGTCCATCCTGCAGCCACAGTAGGGCAGCAAGGTTCGAGGTAACTGGGGAGGAGGAAGAGTAGCCTTGGTCAGGGAAAGGTGGGCTGAGAAATGTCCACAGCTCTCCTTGAATCCATAGGGTGCTGGTGGAATGGACACAGGAGCTGAGGTGGCCAGACCTCCTTCAGGACAGGCCCTCCCTGGGCAGGGCTGAAGTGCCACAGCTTAGCCAAAAGAGGAGACAAGCCTCTGTGCTAAAGAGAAGAGCAAAGGCAGGGTCCCCACAAGGGTAAGTGGAAAGACAGGAGGATGGCCCCAGAGTGCCTCTGCAACCATTTGGATTTTCTGTTGAGATGGAACCAAAGGCTTTGCTCTGGGAGACTGAAATTGAAGTACAAGATTCTTAGGTCCCCTTGCCCCTAGCACCTCTCTACCACCTGAAAATTAGGCAGTCTTCAGTTATTTTACATAAACGAAACTCACGTCTGTATTTTTTTCTCTCATCCCCTGTACTTTAGTGTTACCCCAGATTTTGTGGTGCAGCCTACCGTGGAGGAGGAGGACTGATTAGGGGCCCAAGGCCATGCACAGCGTCCAAAGCTGCCTCTGTTGGAGGTTTTCCTTGTGCTTTTGGCTTGTGCTGCCTTTGACTTGTCTGCCAGCAGAAAAGCGATCAGGACTTTGGGATCCTGCTCTGTGCTTCCCATGTCCGAGCTGTGGCAGAGCCTGTGGACAGGTGTGAGTTGCCTTTGCCCTCACACACTCTGGGGTGCTGCAGTGGGTGTTGCAGACCCTGAGCAGGGGGAGGTGCTGACCTCACCTCATGTCAGGGGTCAGGCCTACTGTACGCAGCAGCGTGGACTCACACAGCCACTGAGTCCTCTAAATAAGCTTCGTGTGAACACTGGGCCCCACCTGGGCACTCAAACATGCCAAGCCAGCCCCCTTATACCTTTCTGTTCATGGCATCACAGTTGCATTATTTTAATATAGTACTGTAAAAATTGCATCACAATATAGACAAAGATCTCTAGGAGAATTAGTTTAACTCCTTTCTTAATACATAAAAAAACCCTGGGCAGCTGTGTCAACAATTGCATTCAGCTGATCTGCACCCAGCAGGTGAGCTCAGGGGTCTACTTCAGGTGATGATTCAGGACCACAGTGCCACTGGTGGTGCCCCAGCTCATCAGCCAAAAGCTCAGTGCAGCATTATGTTTTCAGTTTTTAAAAACCAAGTAGAAAATTTCTTCCTCAAGATTTGAATGATATTTTAAGAGAAATTGAAGGTGAGGAAAGCACTTTGTTTTTGTTTTCCACCTTGGGATGTGAACATGGTCTGCAGCAATAAAACACCAGAGATGTGTTCAGTGGCAGATTTCTGAGAGGCTGAGGCTGCTCGCTGTCCTCCTGCTTTACTCCATCCAGCCCAGGGCTTCATAGACTGAGCTGTGGCTATGGGTCCACTGGGAGTGTGCTGGGGTCCTCTGACTCAGTAGGTCTAGGTGGGACTCTAGCGTCTGTGCTTACCCCAGGCCCCAGGTGATGTACAGTGTGGTCTTTGGGCCACAGGAGACACCAAGGAAGCACAAGCATCTGGTAAAGCTGATGGTGCCAGGTCTCAGAGTGTGCTGGGTCTAGGATGGTCATGGGTGTGGCATGAAGGATCTTTCCCCTAGGTGGGGACCTGGGCTCCATCCAGGGAGCTGGGATGGTGCTCTGGAGCTGGCTGGTCAGTGGCTTCTTCCTCCCTAGCTCAGATGCTTTCTCTGAAAGTGGTACCTTAAGCATGAATGTTGCCACCTTGCACAGGATTAGGGAAGTGATAGGCTCCTCATACGCAGCACTGAGGGTGACAAAACACAGCCACATCCACCTCATCTACCCTTGCTAGGGGCTTGTTGGTAAGATGTTTAAAGATCAAATCCCTAGACGTCTTTTTCTAAGTAGCCATTTTTTTACATGAGCAGAATGCAATGATTGCTCCTGACAAAATTGCTGGTGATTCTGGGGTAAGGTGAGGCTTCAGTTCAAAGTCATATGAAGCAGGTTCTGCTTCCTGTGAGTGTAGGAGTTGGTGGCCTTTAGCACTCTCCTCTGCTGTTTAGTGACCAGCACATCCTAACTGAAGCCCAGCACAGCCCCTACATCTGTTGGGGGTGGGGGCTCAGCAGGTGCCTCCCTGCCAGGACCCAAGCTGGACTTACACCCTTGGCACCTGGCTTCTGAATCCTGCTGCTGAACTTTTGACTTGCTCGTTACCCGCACTTGAAACAGCAGTATTTAAACTTCTCATTTACTACATTCTTAAATTGGGAGACTTTTTAGTGTCATTTCTATCAAGTACCTCAATCTCAGGCTGAAGCAGCCAGAGAAGAAATTCTGTGTCTCCACAGCAAAATGAGAGGAGGAAGAAATACTTGAAACCTATGCTGGACACTGTGCCTTGGTCTATTGATTGTAATTAAAGGGGGCTTTTAGATTTAAAATTTTTTTTTTCAGTTATGTTAATTCTGCTTTTTAATTCTGGTGATTTCATAATTTGGGAAAATATATTTTTCTAATAGTGCAAAGAAAGTCCTAGAAAAAAATGTTTGTTGGTGGTTTAATGATCTTGGTGCATAGTTGCTGAACGGGGGTTTAGCATAGATAAAATAGTAGCCATATAATATGGAAACATTCTCCAACCTGCATCAGATGTGAGGCTGGAAGGACGGTCCTGCTGGAACCTCCCGGCCACGTGGCCAGCCCTGCACCCTGTCTCGCTGGAGTTTCCACCACTTTTGCATGCTCTGGAGTTTTCAGGCTAAATAGGGAAGCAGGCACTTAAGGTAGGAAAATCATTCTGTCTTAACGGCTGACAGTCCCGCCTAACAGTAGAGCTCATCAGCGCCAGCCCCACTCCAGATGGAGGGTCATGTTTTATTAAAACTGTGACTTGTTGTCACTCAGGCCCTTCTCTGTCCCATTCTCCCCTTCCAAAAATAGCAGCCCCCGTGGCAGTGGCTTACTATGATTAAAAGATAAAAATAAATGAAGGCTGAGATAGGCCCGGGACACAGGAGTAAGACAAGAGCTTACTTTTTAATGAAAGTCAAGAAGCTGTGCTATTTCACTGCTTCCCATTGCATCTTTGAAAATAAGATTCTGGGGGACACTGCAACTCTGTGTTTTCTGTTACAGTGCACTCAGGGTAAGGTCCCCGCGTCCTTAGCCCCAATTTCACTAGCATGTTGCTGCATCCCTGGGGTGCTAGGGCAGCTGTTGAGTGGGACAGCATGGCCATGCAGGCTGCCAGACAGAAGCAGATCGCAAATCAAAACCCTTACTTGTGAAGGAGGAAATATTTATGGTAGACTTTCTAAGAGGTCATCTCTTCTCAAGAAATTTGAAAACCCACATAAGAGGTAGCTCTGCAGTTTTCTTGGTGCACATAGCTAAGCTGCCTCTTGCCCTGGACCACATACACTTACAGTGGAACAAAAGCAGTTTTTTCTCTCATTCCTGCTTTCTGATCTCTGATTTGTGGTTTTAATTATAATATTTTTTATGTCGTTAGCTCATACCTACTATGGTACCTTAAATAGGAACCAAATAAGTCTAAATATGTATAGCAAATGGAAAAATTGAAAAGTGTATATTCAGCAACTCATTGAAACCATAAAAGAGTGGGTAAATACATCTATCATACCCTTTGTAATGAAAATTACAGCAGAGAAAATCTATATATTCATTAGGAGTTTTAACCACCATCAAATGTCTTCCCCTTCCAAGAATTATTAAATATTATCCAAGTTTAGTACAACAAATGTAATTTGGATACTTCTTAGCAGTTGGTCATTTAAGAATAGGATTCAGCCTGAGCTATTTCTGGTTCTGCCTGTGTCTACCTAAGTCATTATCCTCTTAGGTTACACTCCTAACTTTAGCTAAAGGTGTATTTTCTGGGAAGGTTAGCAAATACTTTTTGTAATTATCTTTTAGTTATAGGAATGGGAAAGAATGTCCTTCCTGTTTTGTTTTGCTCTCCAAAAAGTTATTTTGACTTCTCTTAAAAATGTTCTTGATGACTTGAGGTCTGTAAAAAATAGCATTTTTCTGTCCCTCAGAGGAAAGTGGAATAAGCAAGAGGCAATTAGCTTGTGCTGTGGACTTATTTTTGCATAGTGTTAACTGCGATGGTGAGTTTGGCAGGGGGAATCTGTGTGTGTGCAGTGCATGGGCCTTGCTGTGGGAAGGCAGCAGACAGGCTTAGTGTGGGCCTTGCCAAGCTCATTCAGGTCTTCTGAGACAGGGTAAGATCAGCTCTGAGTGAAGTTCTCCTGCGACCAGAAGTGAAAACACGGCTATCTGGGGGAGCAGCCAGTTTGTTCAGACCAGCAGGTACCTGCTGTTGGTTTCTGAGGTTCACGGCATGATTACTTTCCTTATTGGAGCTCGCCTGCTAACTAAATATGCTTTCCAGTGTGTTTATGTAATTAAGCTAACACTACCTCTGTGAAAAGTTACGATTTTAAAAATTGACGCAATGGTATTTTTTTTTTTTGGCAAAAAAAGTTAAACTTTTTAAATGCAGGGATTAAATACTGTATCTGGGTTGACATTGCTGAACTATGTTTCTCCTTCCCTAACACTGAATCCAGTTTCTAAGAGATTAGGTGTGAGGCAGGTCTGAATACTATTGAGAAAATTCTGGCCCTGTGTTTCTTGCTTCCACATTCCCCAGGCCTGAGGGGTGTTAACTGGCCTCTGACCTGTGCAGACCACTGCCTATCCTCCCATGGGTTCCCTGAAGGAAGCAGGATGGACAGGACCGCAGTGGTCCATGGGCAGCAAGGCAGTGGCAGCTCAGTTTTGTCAAACTATCTTTTTCCATTGTTTTGCCCATCGGATCTCATGAAGATTTGGCTTTCTAACGATGGGAAGGAAAGACAAAGCTAATATTTGCATTGACCTAGAAAACCCTATGCAGGTATTTGTCCTGGTAACAAAAGGTTCATGTGTGCATGGCGGGAGTCTGGAGGCTAAAGCATGGCAGTGCAAAGAAGCCCTGCAAAGGCACCATTTTAAGCCCTGTGCGCGGGCGTTGCCTGTGCAGTTCCGTACTGCTTTGCATTCGCTTTAGACCTTGTGACTTCCACTCAGCTGCTTGGGCTCATCTTTCTCTTTCCGACAACAGGTAAACCGAAAGTTCACCAGAAAGTGTGAGTGCACGCATCTTTCCTAAAGCAGGGCGATCAGAGCACCTGAGGACTTTGCTTGATGGAGCATTTGAGACACATTGTTCCATCATAGAGACCTGGGAAAGGTTCAGGTCCCTTCACTGAGGCCACACTCAGCTCAGGTGTACCCCCAGCAAAGTCCTCCCATAGCACTGCCACCGCCCCGCCCATCCCCTGCTGTGTGAGGTCTGGCAGCCTGACTCTGTCCCAAAGAAGACACAGGTAATATCTACCTCCAAAAAGCTGCACAGGGCAAAGCCCCTTTTTTAGTCATCCCGCATGCAGAAGACACTTGTAAGCATCAGGTGATCTCACTGGCGGCAGGCCATGCACCCACAGTAGAAACAGTGGCCTCCATTCCTGACTTGTGACTCCAACACGAGGAGGAGGCTGTTTCTCCATTCAAGGTGGCTGAGGAGTCCCCAACGCATGGAGCAGAAGTGAGTCTTGTCAAGCCTCTCTACAGATGGGGTCTAGGAGGTCAGTTGAGTGACAGAACACACCCAGAGTGCAGCAAGGCTTGGGACACAATAGGAGGGACTCATTTTTGCCCACCACCGGAGCCAGTCCAGGAGGCAAACCAAGGAGCAGGGGTGGGGACTAAGAACGGTCTCAGAGCTCCTCTACCAGGAGCCAAGAGTTTGCTCCAGACCCTCAGCAGTGACTTGCAGTGGCCCAGCAGAAAAGTCAGGGAACTCTGGCCTGATTAAAGTTGGAAAATCTTTGGGAATTGTTGGCTTCAAAGTTGTTTCATTACCATTTGAAAAGCTTCACCTGGCTCATCCCATGAATGTATTTGCAAAATAGAAAGTGATGTCAGGTTTTAAAACAATGCCTTCCTAAGTGTTGTTTTTGCCAGTTTTTTTTAGGAGTTGCTGTTTTCCTCTGGGTTCTTTTTTGGGGGGATGAAGGGAGATCAGGAATTGAACTCAGGACCTGGTGCTTGCCAGGCAGGTGCTGTGCTGCTGAGCTGTATCCCCGACCCCATCAGGGTTCCTTTTTATTTAATCTCTGATCACAAACAGTGTTGGATTCGGGAATGTGCTCAACTTGAGGATCCAGGGTTGGCCTCTGTAGTGATTGTTTCCTGCTGTGATTTGAAGTGATATATTGGTGTGTTATTCAGAGTGTCTGCTATGCCCAGCCTAACTAACACTGGCATATACACTGTCACTTCTTTAGGACCATTGGCCAACACGATACCTGAGGTTAACTATTGTGGCAGAAATAGGATAGGAGATGGGATGAGAGACCAAGACAAGAAAACAGAGAGGCCATTTTGTTGTCAAATTAAAAAATGGGATTGAAACCAAGAAATTCACAGAGGTGTGTCAGGCCTGGTGCTTTCCCCGCAAAGCCTTGATCCTGTCCAAGTGTCTGAACCTCCCACTGCACTGTGGAGCTTTTTGAATGAAGTTTCTGAGCTGGCATGTCAGCACGTCTCTCCTGGCACTGGGATGTCCACTGATGCCTCTCACGGAGTGCTCACCCCGCTCTTCTAGGCAAGGGGTGCTAACATGTCCTGTTTGTTCTCACAAAGCCACAGAAAATAAGCAGCAGTTCAGGCTGCATGTGGTTTCTTTGGTTGCTTCCCCCACCCCCACTTTTTAAAGAAGACCTAAAGCACATATAAGCTAGTACAAGAGAAATGACTAATGACTAAATATAGGTATATATTTAGCACAAATAGGAAAAGGCCTTGTTTATATGTATAGCGGTGCTTGTGGGTGCATATGTTGGTGTGTTGTTCTAAGAGACATATGCCACCGAAAAGTAATAATACATGCTGCCTTATACCTGACCTCACCCCAGAGACACTGAACTTGGAGTATGTGCAGGTGCAAAAAATGAGGACCAGGGACAAGGGGGACAGTGTGAAGATGGGTTTGGAGGAGAGGGAGCTGGTTGCTGCCAACACCAGAGGCCTTGTGTCCCTATGTCTCCAGTCACCTGTCTAGCACCCTCTAGCCATCATCTGAGTCCTTTCATGCCTTTCCTAGGGAATTCTTTTATTAGTATTATTACTATTACTATTATATAGTTTTAAAATTTTAATTCACATATGATCCTGTGAACTTGGCATCAGGGTCACATGGCCACAGCCTGGGAGAGCCAGTGGAAGCCATCCTGTGCACACAGGGGCAGGCTACCTAAGCTCCATTTCCACCAGGTCTTATCTTCATCACTAGTATCTAAAGGCAACCACTCCACTTTTCTGAGCCTTCTATGGCTTCTCTATTAGCCAAACTTGCCACTGCCTTTGCTTCTACCTACAACTGTTACAAAGATCAAAAATGACATATAAGAAGGCTGTGACCCCACAAAGGGTTACATGAATGTTGGACAAATAAAAAGTTTGCTTATTCCTTAAAAATGATTTGAGATCCTTAGTTGCTTTCAAAAACCAACAACTAAGAAATGTGGGTAAGCTTTGCTTAAAAGCCAGGCACTGAAAGGGCAAAATATATGAAACAATTTTCAGACTCTCACAGATTCCTTTTTGGTTTGCAATGTTCTGAATATAGTCATACAAAAACCCATGAGTGAAACTTGAGAGATGAGCTATGGATGTTTCTCTGCAGTCTGAGGTTTTACTGTCAGCCTTTTCCAAAGAGCTCTCAAAATGAAGAAACTTGGTTATATGAAAGTTCATTTATTTTAGTTTGAAGGACTCTTACCTCATGACCAACACAGTTCATGTGTGCACTGTGTTGAGGAAGGAAGGGCCCCGCTAACTTACAGGTACTGCCGACATAAGTGAGAAGCTCTGCCTGTACTTTGAACTTTCTAGTTTTTATATTTAAAAAATTAAACTGACTTCCTACTCATTCAATTCCAGGCATGTACACAGAGGTGGGCAGGAGTGGGTTTGTGGACGTGAGTCCTAAGGACACACAGGCTCTGCTGACATCCCAGGTTATAACAGGGATTCAAGCCACCACACTTACGCTTTAGGAAAAAACCAATAGTTTCCACCTTAGGAGCATTTTAGAGAAAAATCAAATATAAGGGAAAAAACCCTTCTTATTAAATTGAATTGTGGTCTAACAGTTTGCCACATCCTGTTGAGGGACATCTGACTAAGTAAGCAGAGCAGAGGTTCCTCTTTCAGGCATGTTGTGAGGGTCACATGTCACCTGCAGTTCAAAACACCTCTATAAAGAGAAGCCTTCATGCTGGTGGAAAAGCTGAATAAGAAGGTGGAAATTATCAGTGGCAAGAAGGCACTGTGTGAAACTGTGGGTGTCACTGACATGGCCATATCAGAGAGAAGGCCACCCAGAGAAACTGGCAGAGCTCAGGGCAACGTGGGCTGATAGGGACCCGGGACTGTGACTTCATGGAAGAGAGTGGTGGGGGCAGGAGGGAGGGGTCAAATCCTCGCCGAGCCACGCTTGCTCCTCAGGTGGGCCCTTTACCCACTGTGAGAGGAACAAAGAGTTTTCCTCAGGGTCGTGGCAGCGCCCGTGTCTGGAAAAAAGCACCCTGTCACATCTCTGCGTGTACTAGCCGTGTGGACCATCACCTGCTGTGCTTTGTACTGTTTCACGAAACTGGAGCACCAGTGTCACACAGTAGCATTGTCCATCTTTAGTTTCTCTCAGCTGCTCCGTGCCCCACTTGGCTCCATGGAGAATGTGGGAAAATCTTAGAGGATGTTTGGACTAGTGTAATGGCTCCTGTGAAGTCAAAACGAAATGACCCCAGCCAGACATGGTGTGGCTAGGACAAGATTGGAATTTGCCCACATGGCACTCCCACCTCAGCCTGTTGGAGGGGAGGACTGGTTATTCACCTGAGGCCGTGTGGCATCTAGTGCTCACTGGCAGGCCTTGGGCTCCCCTGAGAACTCGGTGACTTGCCCATCAGGACTGAGAAAACAAAGTAGCCTTGTGGTAGTGCCCTGCAGTCAGCTGGGGACCCATGGAGCTGGAGACTCAACTACTGTTTTCCCCAGCCCCGCCTGGGCTCTCCCTCTGAGGCTCAGGTGCCCCAGTGGGCAGCAGGGGGAAGCCCATATCTCATGTTTCTTCCCCTTTTACCTTTCAAGCAGATGTTATTTTCCTATGGTCTGCAGGATCATGAGTGACTAGAAGATTCTCAGCTGCTTCACTTAATGCCTCCACCCTCTGCTATCACTGTTAGCCTCAGGTCTCCCTACTGCCCCATTGTTATTACTCCCGAGGCCCCTCTCACCTTGCATCATTATTGTACCTCTGCCCCCCCTCATAGCCATGTCATTGTTACTCCTCAGAATTACCTCCTGTCCCATTGTTATGACCGGCGCAGGCCCCTCTTGTATCATCACTGTTACTCAGATCTCCTTGTATCCCACAGAGTACTCCTCCAGTTCCCTCAGAGCTCAGTATTAGAGTGTTGTCTTGCTCCTGCCCCATTATTGCCTGTCAGACCTCTCACATCTCCTTCAGACCTCCTTCATGTGTCATCGTTACTACCCCTCAGAACTTCCTGTGAGTACTCTTCAGACTCCCTCCCACCTCGTCCTCGTTGCTTCTCAGACCTCTCTGCACCCCTCCTCCTCACTACTCCTCAGGCCTCCCTTGCATCCCTCACTATTACTCCTCAGAACGCTCTCACATCCACAGTAACTTCAGACTTCCTTCCCGCCTCATCACTGTCACTTTTCAGATCTCACGTCTCTCCCCTCAGACCTCCTCTTCATCATTATTACTCTTGACCCTCCCTCACACCCCGTGATTACTACTTCTCAGGACTGCTGCGAATGGCATCATCCTTACTATGCGTACCCGCCTTGTATCCTCCTCACTGCCCCTCAGACCTGCTTACATTTCACCTTATTACCCTTTAGACTGCCTTTCTCTCGTCATTGTTACTCCTCAGATCTCCCCTCTCCATCCCACCATTACTACTTTTAAGGCCACCCTTCTGTCCTCACCCTTACCCCTCAGCCCTTCCTCATGTCACACTATTATCACTCTTCAGAGCTCTCTTCTGTCATTGTTATTTCTCAGGCCTCTTTCCAGTCCCAGTATTACTACTCCTCAGTCTTTCCTCACATGTCATCAGTATTGTGCTTTTGGTCTCCCTCCTGTCACCATCGTGACTTCTCAAGCCTCTGTCCTGCCTCATCATTAGTATTCCCCAGTCTTCTTTCCACCCCACAGCCACTTAGAATAGATTTCTGGTCTACTGCTCAAGTCTCCCTGAGATTTGAATGAGCACTATAACCCTTGCTGTCTCCGTGCAGTGCATTTGAACATTCTCTCACTTCTCCTTGTGTGGGACTAGTTCAAAAGTACCCAAAGCCAGTGAAATTTCTTCTTCCTCTGAGTAAGTGACTTATTTCCCCATCTTGGTACCTGCAGATATCTTTCTCAGGCCTGCCTGCTCCTTGCCATCCAGGTGAGGGTCACTGGCCCAGGAGCTTGGGGGTGGATGTTTGTCCCAACTCTGTCCCTGCTTGGGAATCTGCTCTGGCGAATGGCGCCCAAGACTATTGTGTGCTCCAGGCTTAGAGCCTGAGTTGGATGGATTGGATGCCCCTGCAGCAACTTGTAACTGTCATGGGCACCAGAGACACAGGGTGAGGTTGTTGTTGCTGTAACTTGTGTTTCCACCTCCTCACCAAAGGAGTAGTAAGCAGAACAAATCCTTCTCTAAAATTTTAGTGAGAATCTTAATTGCATACAAACCTTTGTCTTCCCGAGAAAATACCTTAAAGAAACTGAAGATTCATGATTTTTCTTTGTCAAATGTTCTTTGATGTGGCAATGATGAGGCAAAGTATAAATTAGACATGTGCCTTTTTTACAAAAAAGGCTGAACAAGTAGAGGAGACAGAAGAGCTAAGCATCTCCAGTTCTGAGCACCCTGCCTTATGGTAGGTAGGGCACCCTGGGCACCCTACCTCAGCTGGAGAAACCAAGCACGGCACAGTGCAGTGCCCAGCGGCAAGAGACAGATGAGAAAGGCCCTGTGGCTTTCAGGCAGGGACACGTGCGGTGCCGGAGAGACGGCTTCTGCCCTTCCTGGCGCCCACTACCCAGAGCTTCCCAGGCTGTGCAGCGGCCCCGCACCCTGTTGTGAATGTCATGGAAAGTGCCAGTAGCTATGGAGCTGCCCCATGTGTACTCCAGGGACAAGTTGGGTCCTGATCACTGGTCCTGGACCAGCCATGAGCACCTGGCCATATTATTTCCTCATTAGTGGCTTTGAACAGTCACAGGGCAGGAGGGAGCCTGCCTTCCTTCTAGTATTTTCTTTCCCAAAAGCCAAGGGCCTCTTCTAAGTGTGGGCATCCTGTGATCAGAGGTCAAGCCGGGATCCCCTCAGAGGACGTGGTGCCCCACCGTGGGGAGCCAGCCTGGAAACCAGCTGGGTGCTTCTGTCTTTGTTAGTGAAGTCTGACCCCAGTGGAGCAACCCAGGACAGCGCTGGCAGGCCCCTGCCATGGCCAGTCAGGACAGTGGTGGCTGGGCTGGGGCCTTAGGGAGCCTTGCCCTGCACAGGGTCTCCTGCCAGGCAGCCCCCCTGGGCAAGCCCATGTTTTGTTTGTGGCCAGGGTTCCTTCTGTTATCAGTTCCCATGACACAATTCCTGGTTCCCCCATCTATGATTATTATTGTTATTCTTAAAAATAGTTGGGGGGGTGTTGAAAGGGAGTCTAGGGAGGGAGCGGGGTGATGAAACGCACACCCACTGATGGCTCCAGGAAGTCGCCCTAGACGCCAGGCCTTGGAGGCGCGAGCTTTTATCTGGGCGCAGGCGCTCCAGCCCATGGCGAAGGGAAACCTGGGCAGTTCCATGACGTCAGTGCAGGCTTCCCACCTCCCAGTGCTGCTAGGAAAATGGGACATGGTGACAGCCTGCCTAATGACATTTCCTATCACAGTGCCGATCAGGTGGCCACAGCTGGAGGTGGGGTGGGGAGAGGGGATGTTGTGCAGTTCAGCGGTGATGGCCTTTGCCAGTTCTTCTCGTTTCCTGTCCATCTGCCAAAAATCACACATTGATAGTGTCTGTCACGATGGACCATCTACAGGGAAACAAAGTGAAGGAAAAACCCCAAAAGGCAGGTGTGGGGTGCCCATGGAGACCCTTCTCTCCATTGCCGGGCAAGCTCCTAGAGAGGCATGTCAAGAGTCCATCTCAGCAGATCAACACCTGGTGTCTGTCGCAGGTGGGCAGCATTGCATCTCAGGGTTTCTTGCCACTGTGCTGGTGTACCAGTGCGAAGCTGAGTGTGCCTCTCAGGACCCTCGTGGCTGTGGAGGGAATGAGAGAAGTGCTGGTTTCTTTGAGAGGTGCCTTGTCACAGCTGAACATAACTGATTAGAAGCCTGGCTGATGGCATTTCCTTGTCTACATCTAGGTTCGCTGCAGAATGCTGCTTGCCTAACGCTTCCTCTCTTCTCATTTTCTTGCAGTAAATGAAATCATTCGCAATGATCTCTCCAGCACGAACCTCCACTCATAGGTGGCCACGTTGGAGCTGGCAGAAGCTGTGTGGAGCCGGCTCAGTGGGGACAGCTGAGCCTCAGCAAGTGAGACTTGTAATGAAATGAACTGAACGCGCACCTGGTACCACTCAGAACTTCCAACTGACTGAACCTAGGAGCTTAAGTCCACATGTACAAAGAAGGAGCCCTCTAACAAGGAGGGAGGGAGGCAAGCCACCACGTCTCCTGAGAAAACAGCCATCTCACAAAAACAGAAGGGTGGGTGAGGCCAGGGATGGGCTCTCACAGGTAGAGCCTGGCGTGTAAGCAAACCCAAACCTGACTCTCCCACACCCTGGATCTAAATACTGGAAGAAGTGCCTTACTTACTCAGACCACCACATCAGGGCATCATGGAACTGAACATTGGATTTACTACCACAAGAGTATTTGTAGAAGAAAAAGCTATAAAAACATTTCATTATGAGGCTTTATCCTTTGTATAAAATTGAGAGAATTCTGGCAAGCTAGCCAGAGTTGTGAGAGAAACTTAATATGACTTCCTACCTATTTCAGCTTTTCCTGGGCTGTACTATACAATTCTGTTGCCTTATCCAGTGCATTTTAGAGATCTTCCAATCTGTCATCTCAGCTCTTTCATACTATATTCCCTCCTCTGTGTGACTAAAACCATAGAGTTATTAATAGTAGCATGCTGGGAATTTTTGTTTTTAATCTGGCTTTGAACATAGCACAAGGAAGTTAAATAGCACAAATAGGATACTGGACAAAAAGGAAACCTGTCTGTCACAGGATAGATTTGCATTTGCATGTGTGTAAATATATAGGCATATATTTATGTATCTGTAATCAGTGACAGAGATGGTGATGATCAGTCTGTGCCCAGCGGGGCTACCGTGTTAGCAATAATCAGTATCCACCTTGGAGAGTGCACCTGAGTCTAGCCCTGGTTTCCATCACCTTCCTATTGAGATTTGTAACCCTACAGTGATAGGCGACATCTTCTCTTCTCATGCAAGTTACAGAGCACTTTAGATTGTGTGGCCGTGCATTCAAATGCCCGTAGGTTACCACATAGCAAAATTGGGAAGTAATTGTAAATAACATTACAACAGGAGTGTAATATATTTGTTCAATTATGGGATTGTTATTTCACAGAAGCCTTATAGCTAGCTCTCTGCTTCATCTAAGAAAACAATTACCAAAAACAATGTTTTCAGATGTAGCTATTGTATATGTAATGTGTTGTCAGACTAGTTACTGTTAACAGATAGGTAATGTAGGCTTTCCTTCTGCATTTTGTATAATTAACTGCTTATTAGACATTATTACTAGTAATGACCTATTGTTTCATATAACCAAAAAGCATGGTTTAATTAAAACATGTTTAAACCTAATACAGTAATTGTGCCTTAGGAGTTAACGCCCCCTTATGGAACATGCCTGAATTGCACCTTGGGTGGAGATTGAAAGCTACAGTCACAAACAGAAAGAATCATCTTTAAAATATTCGTCTATATGACTACGTCTTACCTTTTCTAACTCACAGAAAGAAACAAAACTCTGAAAGCCATATCTGAACGTTTGGACACGACTGTGAAGAGCTGATGTGCGACCACGTTGTACATAGGCTCCAGCCCGCCCGCAGGCCTCTCGCCTGCAGCCCAGATATTTGCCCTCTATTAACCATCATGGAGTTGCATGAACCATTTCTGAGTAGACTGTCACATGAAAAGAAGTGTTTGATATTTGTGTCGGCTATCTCTGTAGTTAGAAAATGGATCCAATAAAGCAGTTTTTTTTTGTTTTGTTTTTTTGCTGGACAATCTTAGCCTGCAAGTAATATTCATTACTTGCGTGGAAAATTCAACTTTGTTCTCCATTGCATATGTATTAGGTGGTCTGTAAGAAGTGTTTCACGTCGATAACGCTGAATGTGATCATTTAAACACAGAAAGAAGTGTGTTTTGCTGTTCAGTTGTCTTTCTTCTTGATGTGTTTGAAGAAAAACCTATCTGAAATAAGTGGATTCTTGCTATAGTTCTTAGGCGCTCTAAAGAAAGCATTTTAAAACTGTTCATACAGACTAGATGGAGCAGGGACTTTTACTTACGCCAAATATTTTTGCTCGGAAAAATATCCTGGGCGAGGCTTTGGCCACACACATACTCACATGTGATTTGACTATCAGTTTAGCAAGCACATGCTTGTGCTTAACTGGTGTGTTCCGTGCCACCTCTCGCCCTTGCTTCTCTAGGATACGCTGCTCTCCCCCACCCAAATTGCCTCTTTCGAACTTGGGTGGGAAGTAGAATCTAGCCACTCACTGACCAAACATGAATCCTGGGACCTCTACAGAAAGTATTGTTCTTAAATATTTCTCTGAAACAATATTTTCTCTTCAGGGAATTATAAAATGCAAAACTCTTGGCTTCCTTTGCCAAGAGACTAACAGATAGATTGAAAGTGCTAGAGAAATCACCCTCACCTACAGCAATGCGCGCATTTCCTACCTTAACCACTCTGGAGCAAGCCTTGCAACAAGGCCACTAGGAGTAATTCAGGAAGGGACAGAGGAGTGCTTGGGAGACAGGTGTGTCCCCATGTTCAGAGTCTCTGAGCTACTGTGAATGGTGAGGCCCCCAACTGGTGATGCTGAACAGGTGGGAGGCCAAGGGCTTGGCAGGAAGCTTGGAAGCTTCCGTCCCCTCCTCCCACCGCTGAGATCTGAGCTTTGAGGATGGTGGCTTGTGCTAGGCAAGAGTGCAATGGAAGCTCTGTTTCCAAAATGAGCTTTGTAAATTCCTGTTTCCCCCAATCTCCACAGTAGCATTTTAAATACCTTATTTTTCAGTTTTTGTGCCTTTTGGGCTGATTTTGAGTAATAAGGAAAGTATTACTACATAAGTTGTGGGCCTCTTTCTAGCAAGGAGCTTTCGGCTGGTAGGAGGAACCCATCATAGCAGTCCTGTGAGCACAAGTGAGCCTGCTTCCCTGGGGGCTCAATGGGGTGCAAGGCTCTCAGCGACAGAAACCACTCGGGAGCCTCCAGGAAACACAGGTGTTCTTAGACTTGTTTACCATGAGAAAAGCAGGAAGCAACGACCTTTAGGACAAACCCATATCTGCTTTATTCCTCCATCTGAGACTGTGCAGGGTGGAAAACATCTGATAAACTTCAGATTTCTCCTCACAACCAAGTGCAGCCTTAGCAAAAAATTCAGATGTTTGAAGATCCCACCAGCCACCTGACATCTTTCAATGTGGGCAAGCCAGGGTCTCTACTTGATTGGCTGGAGCCTTGCACCCTTCCCATCCCCACACAGCAGGCAGTGCTCCTGTGACCACCTAGGCTCAGAGACCCCGGAAGTGCTGCTTCTGCTGACTGCCACACCCCAGGGAAGACAGGCCTGTCAAAGCCACATGCCTCACAGTGCTAAGCAAGAGTTTTAAAACATACTGCCTTGTTTCAGTACGTAAACTGAGTTTGAGAGTGTGTGACTGAGAGGGAAGAGATCTGCAGAGAGGAAGCCAACAGCAAGATGAAGCTAAGGTATAAGGACCTCATATAGAGAAGTCCTTGATCTGTTTTTCTTCTCTTCCTCCTCCTCCTTCCTGGCCTCCTCCTCTTCCTCCTTTTGTCAAAAATCACAAGATCAAATTACCGTTTTAGAGCATATGGTTCCCTGGTACATTTTACATTTGCAAAGCCGTGTAGCTACCACCTCTGTCTAGTTCCAAACTATTTCCATTTCATTCCCTGAATGAAAGCCCACACCACCCTCTTCCACTGTCCCTGAGAGCCACCGCTTAATCCTGTCAGTATGTGTATTTGCCTGCTCTGATCACTTCACAGGAACAGAACCCCTGGCATGAAACTGTGTGGCTGGCTCCTTGCATTGCACGTGCTTCCGAGGCACGTCTGCTTCGGCGTGTGTCGGGACTTCATCCCTGTGTCCAGCCAGTCCCACCCTAGGTGCACCTCAGCTGTTTACTGCTCACCCACAGCAGACACCGCAGCCACTGTGAGCAATTCTCTGACATCTGTATTGGAATATTTCAAGTCCTGGGTTTTAGCCCTTTGGGTGAATGCCAAGCATGGAGCCCCTACTCATGTGGCAACTGAGTAGAACTTTCTTTTTAAGAGACTTTTCCCTGCTCAGCCTTTAAATCATCCGTGCCTGAGACAGACCCCAGCTCACTAACCTAATTTGAAATCACATATGTGAAGCACATCATATTTATATTTCTTTATGCCAAAAAAATTAAGTTAGGTCTGAGATGACTGACTGTTCATTTGCACCAAGGCAGAAAGCAGGCCCCTGACATCTGCCTGTGATGGCTCCCAGCAGAACCAGTCCATCATGGGTTTCTGCTGGGAGGACCTCGAATTCATATGGCACTTGAGCCATTCAGATGGGGCCAGCCAGAGCCCCCAGTGACACAGCCTGTGCTTCACACATACACTAGCACAGCAGAAGAAAGTGCCTTGCTGAAGGCAAAGCCCTTCAGCGCAGTGGGAAGGCGGCCTCTGGGTGAAACTGCTGCAGCTCTGAAAGCTCTCCTAGCCTCTCAGTTCTGCAAACAGAGCTGGTTGTGTGAGCAGAGAGCAACTGCCATCTTCCCTTGGCACTTGGTGTCTGACCAGCAGGTTTCCAGCACGGGACCACCCCCTCCTCCCTACAGGACAGAGCAGGACCCTTCTCGAAGTGCAGTCCCAAGTGAGCAGTGAGCTGCACTGTTCCTAGTGGGCTTAATTATTGCACTTTTCATCTCCAGCAGTCATCCCTCTTTTTCCAAAAAGGGGGAGGAAAAACACTAATAAGGGTCTATTTTGGGGGTGGCTTTAGTCACATCTGCAGGGTAGGTGCCTGAATGATTGAAACCAAGGCTGTGAGCCTCCCTGTGGTCCCTTCCCAATGGCAGCCACCTGCTCTGGCCGGGCCTGGACGCTGGGTGAATGAGAGGCTGAGCCGGTCCAGGCTACACATTGCCATTCCCAGCTGATAGTTGATAGCTATCTATAAACTGTGCCTTGTACAGTTACCACACCATTTACCACACCACACATGTGCTGCACATGTGCTGGTCTGGAGATGGGTGAAATTTCGCAAGGCCTCTTGATTGTGCCTACATCACAGTTCCCCCAGAAGTGCCCCCATTCCTTCACACAACCCTGTTACAGAGGGGGCTTCTATCTGGAGGCACAGCAAGGCCCTGACATTGCCCCTGCAGAGTTGCACCTGCTCTGTGGGCTGTCACCATGGACAATTGAAACTCTTGGTGTGGTGGACGTATGAGGCCCCATCAGCTGTGGGTAGCAGTTGCTCTGCCCCCAGCCAAGGAATATCTTGTTTTCCTCAGCACTGGCCATCCCTGGAAACCACAAGTCTCTCAGCCTCTGAGGGAGAAAAGCATGCAGAATACAGGAGCCAGCACCGAGGCTGACTGTGATTCTGGCTGCAGGTTAGCATAGCATGCACGGTTGTGCGCCGTGCCCCTCTGGGGATCCCTCAGGCTGGGTTCCCTCTTCACCCCACTCTACACTCTTCATGCTGCTCCCAACCCTGGAGGCAGAGATCTCCACTGTAACCTTTGTAGAAACTTCTCTGAGCCTCTGTTTCCCCATATGGAGTATAGGGCAACTGGGACTTCTTTAGACAATGGTGAGTTAGTGAGGAGCCACAAATGTCTACAGCAGTGACCCCAGGGTTGGGGAGAAGAAAGGTAGCAGATTATATCTCCCCAAAGCCCAAGGCAACATTTCTGGACATGCGCCTTGTCATCTGGTACCCAGGGACAGGACACTCCCCTCCCCTTCCCTGGGCAGACCTGGTACTAGCCATAGCAGCACTGCTTCTGCTGTGTCTTTGAGAGGTGATTGCCCTGGGGACCTGGCTGCCATGCTTTGAGGAAGCCTGGGCCCCAAGGGAGGAGTGTGTGTCCTGTGTGGATGTACCAGAGAAGGCCCATGGTGGAGACACACAAGGAGCAGAGAGCAAGGCCAAGGATTCCATCCCAGCTGATACCAAGGACACCAGACCCAGCTATCTGGCTAAACTCCACCCAGGCTGCAGACTGAGCTTTGTTCTCCTAAATCATTCGCTTTTATGGTGTGTATTATGCAGTAGCAGATGAGAGAGGCAACAGGTTGGGGACTGCAGGGCGTCAGGGACTGTGACAAGGACCTGGGCTTTTCCCATGAGGTTGGTGAGCACTCACGGAGGGTTGAGGTACAGTAGGGACACAAGCTGACTCTAGATTTACAACAATCACACAGATAGTCCCTGAGACCAGGCTGTCAGGGCAGGGCACCTCTCAAGAGTAAAATAACAACTATCCAGGAGATGATCATCTACAATCCGCTCCAAGATGAAGGCTCCAGGAGAGATGGTGGGCCTGCAATGGCCCTCAGGTGCCACCCTCAAGGCTCCCTGGATCTTGACTGCTGGGCTGCACATTCTCTCTCTATGCAGGATGGAGGCAGAGTCCACTATGGCCTCTCCAGCTCTTCAAGAGGGCGCCTGAGGGGCCCAACAGGCTAGCCTGAGCTGTTCCTGGGCTCACCTAGCCTGTGCCTGGGCAGTGGCTGCAAAGGCTGGTCCTGCTGCACTGAGCACAGCTTCTGAGTAGAACTCCCCTGCTCTATGCCAGGTTCCTGCTGCAGGTGTACTGTGTCTGGGACTGCTGTGTCTCCTGCATTTCTAACTCCACTAGGTGTCATTCCCCAGCCTCATAATGGGGCCTTAGAGTCCCTGTTGGTGGAGATAGGACATCATCCCACTGCAAATCTAGCATCCTCTGCAGTCTCTGTGATTCTTGGAGTGGGGTGCTGTGACTCTCTAGCAACAAGGAAGAAAACGTGCATGAGAACCTTGACCAAGGCTGAGGCCGTGCAGAGGTCGACTTCCTGGCACTGAGATAGAGGGCTGTGTCCTGACACTCACAACCCCCATGTCGATCTATGCACAAAGGCGCATGGCCTGTGCCCTGAAACAGGAGCAGGCTCCATGGATCCCTACAGGAACTGGTTCTTCCTTGCACTCTGGCAAATATATTAGAGGTAGATTCTTTTAATGCCAAGTCAAAAGATGTTTGAATTAAAATATTCATTAATCAATGTAACATTACTGTTAGTGGTTTCACTTTCAATGACGACTTTCTGCAGCTGTAATTCCAACTTGCAGACAAGAAAGGTCCAAGGCAGAGTGAATCCAGGAGTCCTTTCTGGACTCCCCGATGTCTATGCAGGTCTAAATCATGCTGGAACCTTCTTTACACATCTTCTCCTTCCTAACAGACTCCTTACATCTTGCTCTCCTTGTCTTCCCTGGTCTTTTGTTCTCCTTTCCCTGAAAATTGCACCTGGTAACAGCTGCAGGAAAACAAACCAGGGCAGGACACAGGGTAAGTGGAGAAGGGAGGATCCACGGTTTTTCCCATCTTCTCCCCTTACACAATTGCTACCTGAGGTGCCATGGTGTGGCACGAAGAATGGAGGCCATCAGGAGCCACTTTCTTCTCTTTTAATGCTTTTGGTTTTAGGATTACAGTGACAGCAGCTTCAGGAAGGGCTGAAGGACCCACTTCTTCAGTGTTCCAGCAGCTTGTGGGAACTGTGCTAGAATCTATCAGGAGTCATCTACACCTGTGGGAAGATTTCTAGGTTCAAATTTGATTTCCTTAGTAGGTACAGTATTGCCTGTTTGGTTTGTTGGTTTGTTTGTTTGTTTGGGGGTTTTTTTTGACAGTTTTTGTCTTGGTAGTTTCTGGCTTTTAAGAAAACTTCATTTAAACTGCAGATTTTACTGACACCAAGCCATGTCTAATGTTCCCATTACTTTTAATAGTCTTAGAATCCAAACCAGTGTTTTCTCCCCGATTTGTGACTTTGGCCATTTTCTTTTTTCTTTGACTGATCTGACCGGATGATTATCAATTTTGTTGACATTATGAAGGAGCAACATTAGATTCTATTGATAAACTCTGCTTTTTGTTACTTTCTTCTCTCTGCTCACTTGAGTTTCACTTCCTCTTCATCACCTCCTTTCTTAAGACAAAAGCCTAGGTCATTGATCTGAAGTTTCTTTCTTGAATAAGCCTGGGGGCATATGGCTTTCCCTTCACATGCTGCTTTGCTCTGTAGACCACAGATTATGATATTGTTTTCACTTCATGAAAATTCAAAGTCCTTTCTAATTTACATTTGACTTCTTTGACCCATGAAAGTGTGCTAATTTTCAAATATTTGGGGATTTTCCAGATAACTCAATATTATTGTTGTTTAGAGAACATAGTTTGTACAATTTTAGTTTCTTCATCTATTAAGGCATAAGGCCCCGCATCTGTGCTGTCTGGGTAATGAGCCCAGCCATGTGACAAAAGTGTGTGAATCATAGGGGTGGGTGGAGTGCACTGCAGTCCCAGCTAGGTCACCTGCTCTACTGTGCTGCTGGAATCTTCTGGCTTCTGGCTGATTTTCTATTTGATACATCGTTATTGAAAAGCACTTAGCTCTCTGACTATCATAGTTTTATTTATTTCTTTCTCCTTGCAGTTATATCTGGTTTTGCTTGATGTATTTTGAAGTTTTAGTATTTGTCTCTGTGTAGGTCATTTAGAATTCTTACGAGCTCCAAATTGACTTCTTTACTAATAGAAATTTATTCTCCTTGTCTCTGATAATATTGAACTCATTAATTTAAAATCTACCTGATATTAATCTTTTGATTGATGCTAGCATGGCATACATGAATTCATTTTTAAGCTTTTTATATCTTGATCTAAAGAGAGCATTTTGCATACATGTAGTCTTGTCCCTTTTTATACAATGTTACTGTCTCTGCCTCTCAGTGTGGTTTTAGACTATTGTATTTAGTATAATTACTGAGATGTTTAGATTGAAACCTACCATCTTGTTTCCTATTTGATCTATCTGTTCTTCTCCTTTTTTCTGTCTTCAGGCATTTTTATGACCGTTTTCTTCTTCCTCCTCCTCCTTTTTCTCCTCCTCCTTTTTCTCCTCCACCTCCTTCTCCTCCTCCTCCTCTTCTTCTTCTTCTTCTTCTTCTCCTTCTTCTTCTTCTTCTTCTTCTTCTTCTTCTTCTTCTTCTTCTTCTTCTTCTTCTTCTTCTTCTTCTTCTCCTTCTTCTTCTTCTTCTTCCTCTTCTTCTTCTTCTCCTCCTCCTCCTCCTCCTCCTGCTTCTTCTTCTTCTTCTTCTTCTTCTTCTTCTTCTTCTTCTTCTTCTTCTTCTTCTTCTTCTTCTCTCTGACTCTGCTGTATTACTTTACTGTCTGCTATAGGACTTATGCCTAGTGTCATCTGTGTATCCACAGCCCAGCTGCAGGGGACACTGAACCACACGCAGGGTATATGAATCTTGACTATGAAATACCACTTCAGCACTTCTG